>RCUC01098713.1:0-31293 GCA_003697995.1 Taxidea taxus jeffersonii | reverse complement strand
GGGTTCCCTGGAGTTTTTAATTCTCAGTGTTCACATCACGTCTCCAGCAATTCAGTGATTATGGTTCAGTTTTCTTCCCCAGACACTGGTTCCTAAGACTGTTTCTGCTAGTAAGTCTCTACTCTGTTAAGCTGTGACTTCTTGTATTTGCCTGTTCATCTCTCTATTGTTGGGGGCAAGTGTTTTGCCCTGTATTCTTCCATCTCCTCTTTTTGCCCTTCTCTTCCTTCTTTCACTTAAAGAGGAGTGTTATTTTTCAGTCTTTTCAGCTTTTCACTTGTTAACATGAAGTGACAATTTCTAAGCTCCTTTCTTGTTAAACTGGAACTTTACTTTAGAAATATTTGGGGGTGGGAGGTTGAATAACTAGTGTGGAATAATGATGAACTCTCAGTTTCAGATTCTCTTCTCCTTCTACCACTATAGTTCATCTTCCATCTTTCTACTCAACCAGGTGGTAGAAAAAAGTGACATATATAACAATTATAAGGCATAATTATAATGATAATTAGCTTTTTGAATACGTTACTATATGCATTTTGGTTATATTTTTATCATTTGGTCTTTACAGCAACTTATGAGGTAAGTATTTTAATTCTTAGAGATATGAAAACTGAGGCTTAGATGGTTAATTATTTTGCCTAAGGATACAATGCTAATAAATGGTCAGTCTTCTAACCCTCTTTGCTTGCTTCTCTAATTACATCTACTAGTTTCACCAAATAATTTTCTCCTTTGATCAATAAATTTAAAATTAATCAAATTCTCATCTTGATGGACCATGTTGGAATGGCACTTTTCTCTCAACCTCTGGGAGAAATTAGATTTTTTACAATGATTTTAATTTTTTTACCAGTTGCATTTAACTCCTCTCTAATTCCTAATAATTTTGTCAGAACTATCTGAAATTTAAATTTCTCTTGAAATATTCTATCTGTATTTTAACAGTGGTGACTCTATTTCAGATCACACAGTTCTATTATCATAGCAAGAATAAAAGTTGGATTTCATTTTAAATGTACTATTAAAAAGTATATTTAAAATTTTTATAAACAATTGGATAACATTTCAGGAGACATTCCTACATCCTTCTTCTTCAAGTGTCACTGTTTATTTGTCTTATTTATTGTCAGTTATGGTGAGAAATACTCTCCATCTTCCATAGGAATAGAATCCTTCAATTTTTGTCTTGAAGACCACATTGCCCCAGTTCCTTTGCAGCTACACATGTCCATGTACTATGATCTGGACAATGAGTCATTAACAACAGAGTGTCCTTACTTTTGCAGTACAGTGACTTCCAGAAACCATTCTCAAGGGACAGCTAACATACCCCCATATTCTTGCCTCCTTTGTTCTTTCTACCCGGCTGCTTAAAATGCAGATGCTATTGTCTTTGACCTGAGGTTAAGGTCATACAATGGAATAATTAGGGTATTTGAGTCCCTGATACTACCGTGCAGCCTACAAACCCTAAGTGTGCTTATTTGACTTTTAACTGAGAGAGGGGGAAAAAGTCTTTATTTACACTTCTCTTATGTTAGATTTTTGTAAGTTTTATTTCATTTTGTCACAGTTTAGCCTAATATACACTGATTTAAAACAAAAATGGTTCTTTTGCTCTCACCATCTTCCTCATCAATGTTAGCACTATTGTTTCTAATTAAAAACTCTATGTATTCTTTCACTGAATTGTGGAATAACTTTACAAAATACACTATCAAACTCCATTTTTATTTTTAACTAGCATAATCCTGGGAAAATTCCTTTCTTTCTAAATTTTAATTTTTTGTGCGGTCATTGAGCTTGGAGATACTTGCCCTAGTCTTGTCTGGTTGCTTTCTTCCTATAACCACTTCACCACTCTTGATCATGAACTTTCTAAACGACATCCAACACTCTGAGAAAAACACCAAGTAACAGTGGAATCATTCACATTGTAAAATAATCTCTCAAAACTACTCCAGATTTTAAGGGCTTGCTGTAAAATGTTGACCAAGCACCCTCCACACAGGTGGATTGGTGGGTTAAATGAGGGTGTTTTGGTTTTTTGTTTTTAAAGATTTTATTTATTTTTTTGAGAGGGAGTGAGAGAGAGAGCACAAGAGTGGGGGACATATATATATAGAGAGAGAGAGAGGAGAAGCAGACTCCCTCCTGAGTAGGGAGCCCGATACAGGACGTGATCCCAGGACCTTGGTATCACGACCTGAGCCAAAGGCAGAAGCTTAACCAAGTCACCCAGGCACCCATAAGTGAGGCTGTTTAAAATGGTTGAATCTTAGTCCTATATCTACTTTGGGCTCAAGTATGCTAGGTTCCTTTAGAATTCACAAGACATTAATTAGGCTCTCTACATTAAAAAAAATTAGGCTCTCTACATTAAAAAAAATAATAACAAAATGCTAAAAAGTGATATCTTGATTATTAGCTTGGACATATTAAAAAGAAGATGAAAATTAAGTTTAAAATCAAGACATCTTAACTCTTCCTTAAATGTATGCAATGCTAACTGGTGAATGTAGAAGCTTCACTGCAAGGAGACAGTTTTATGTGTCTTTAAATTCAGAACTCCCTATGAATTGAAGGGGAATGTCAGGAGAAAGCATCTGTTTAGCAACTTGCAGTTTGGGGAATATTCTTTAGGAATACTGCATTAGCATCAAAATGGCAGTGCGCAGATTGGAAGGATATTATAATGGTTTGCAAAGTCTCACCCTCCTTCACTTAAGAACATGAAGGCAGCACCAGAAGCCATCTGGGTTGGAAGCTGTTGGTTGTCTATGTTCTGATATTACTGGTGCTGACTGCAAAGCAGAAAAGAAAAAAAGAAAAAAAGAGATTTAAAAAAAAAAAAGGAGGTTCCCAGTGTATGCCCTCCAGCTGAAGGAAACACCAAACTTAACAAGTCAAAAGGGATAGCATTGAATTATAAGCATTCAAAGCCTACTTAATAAGTAACTGGAATTAGTGTTCTCTCTTCAATATATTGCCTTGAGTTCAGGGCTCCATTTGTGGAAGAGAAATGAAGAATAACAGAAGCTGTTCAGTAAATGATAAAGAAATAGAAAATAAGAAAAAAAGCCTGGAGCCCAAGGCAGGGAAGTTGGCTTAAGGCTAAATCATAACTTCCCTTTCATAACCAGTGAAATGTATAAAAGCCATTTCTCAGTGTCCCTGTGTATAAAACGGACCGATGTTCTGCCAAGCTATACATTTATAATCAAAGGTAAATGTGCTGATAACATGATGGTGCTGAGGCCTATGGCACTTTGCATAGCAAGGAAACACCTTTAATGAAGAACACTGTTTAATAAATTAGATTAGTCTGGAATATTGGCCATCTACAAATGCACTGTTCTCTTTCCAAGTCAGTCCATTTACGCAGTGGGGAGCAGAGACCCTTTATCTTGCTAATTACATAGTGAAAAAGAATAGAATCTTGGGGGTACTTTTTGAAGACTCTGACCTGCTTTCTATTAATGGCTTATTTTTACAGTTTTCATAAATATAACTGACATCTATCACTTACAACTTTAAGGTATACAGATTAATGTCTTGACTCTCAAATATTGTGATTACTGCAATAAATTTAATTAACATCCTTCACTGTTAACCTTCTGATGCAGTTCCCAGGATGCCTTGTTTTAACTAAAATGTACTTGAGTCCAGATATTTCTGGGTCACTCTCAATGGAATAAACACGCTGTCTCCCCACTTGGAGGTCAGGCTCCAAAATAATACAAATAATAAGTTATATTATTTTAAATAATTGTAATTGACGTTTTAATGGAGATGGACAGTTTACAGCATGTGATCGCTTGCCTTATCTCCTGTGATTATAGGCTGGTGTGCCGCTCTGTGTCTTGCATTTAATAAGAATTCAGAAAGTATTTGCGGATTGATTAACCATATTATCTTCTTGCTAATGCAAGCAGTGAAATGTTCAGTAACCCTGGTTACATTATTACCTCAGCTGTCTGGTCCATAGTGATCATTTCCACAGGGAAACTGCTTCCAAGTACAGACGCTAGAGCTTGACTGAAAAGGAGGGAAGATTGAGCCTGGCAATTAGACAGGGGGCGTGGTCTCTTTGTGTGGTACAAAGGCAAAAACCGCTGCTTTGTTTACCTGCTGTACCAAATTCTACATCCACAGCCGCTTTGAAGCCATGGCTTGTCCCATTAATATCCCAGTCACAGTGATTTGTTCTTACAGCATTTTTCATCATGCTAAGCAATACTTAAGTGTGCTTTGGCATCAGATTGCTTTTGGGTTTTGTTCCATAATGTTTTCATTAAATGTGTATGCTAAAAGAGGAATGAGTCGGGGAATAGAAATTACCATTGGAAAATTGTAGCCAGGCAGGCTTCATAAATAATGCTTTGTTTCTGCTACTGATGTCAATCCAGCCAAGCCTTTCAATGCCTATCTTTGTTATTCTGAATGCTGCGGTTGCTAGCACTAGAGCTTGATGTCTCTCACTCTACCTTTTTGTAAGAAAACACAAATAGGATTGCAGTGGAAACCATCACTGAAGATCAGAAATATGTTTTGCTACAAGAAGAGAAGATCTAGATATGAATATATACAAAATGGAGCAAATTATAAGTTTATTTATTAGCCCCATAATTAATAAAAAAAAAAGAGAAAAAAAACAGAAATGTAAGCTAAGGGGAATGTTACTCTCACAAAATACAGTAAAATGAGTTAGTAGTCTTTGTATTCATAGAGTTAAGAAATACTGCTGACAACAAGAGGTCAATAATATATCTTTTAGGGATGCATCCTTCCACACCAAAAAAAACAAAAACCAAAAAAACCCAAAACAAACAAAAAAAACAAAACACCCTCACAAGCAGTATGGGGAAATACATTCAATAATATGTGCTTAGTTTTCAGGTACTTGCCCTGTGTCCTTTAATCACGATACTGGGAAAACATTCAATGGGGTCCCATGACAGATACAACTAAGGTGGCCCCCCCAATGATTCCTTCAACTAGAGCCCAGGATTCTAGATAATAGAATGTGGCAAAATTATATGTGTGTATGTGTGTGTGTGTGTGTGTGTCTATGTAGAGAGAGAGACAAATTATATAAATAAATAAATTATATATGTATTATGTATAATATATTTATTATTTATTATATATGTGTGTATATAAAATATATATATATATTTTTTTTACCTAAGATACTGTCTTGGCTGACTAGAGCAAGGTACTCCTACTGACCTTAAAGAAACAAGTAGCCCTGTTAGGAACTGCGTTGAAAGAAGGGCCATGGCATGGGATTATGGGCAGCTTCTGGGACCTGTGGGAGTCAAAGCAACAGCCAGTAAGAAACTAGAGTCCTCAGTGTTTCGGTGCAGGGAAATTTTTACTGACAACCTGAAAGAGCTTGGGAACAGATTCTTCACAAGTTGAGCCTCTAGATGAGAACATAATAATCTGGTAAAAATCTTGATTGTAGCCTTCGGAGATGAAGAAGACCCAGCTAACCGATGCCTGATTTAACCTACAAAAACTGAGATGATAAGTGTATGCATTTTTAAGCACCTGTGTGGCAGTTTGCTAAGGGCCAGTACAAACTAAGTCATCATAGTTGACTATGTATCATATAAAACTATAGTCTTACATTAGATTTTCAGACTTTACTCACCTTACAGCTAAAAGCTGATAAGCTTTGTTAACCTCTCTGTGTTTCCTTAACTTCCCCACCCCTCGCCAGCTCCTGACAACTACTTTTCTGCTCTGTTTCTCTGAGTTTAGCTCTTTTGTTATATTGCACTTGTAAGTGATACCTTGCAGTATTTGTCTTTCTCTGGCTCATGTCACCTAGCATAATACCTTCAACATCCATCTATGTCGGCTCAAATGAAAGAATTCCTTCTTTCTCATAGATGAATAATAATAATCCATTGTATAAATATACCACATCTTTTCAAAATCCTTTCATCCATCAGTGGATACTTAGGTTGTTTCCATATCTTGGCTAGTGTGAATAATGCTGTAATGAAGGTGGGATTGCAAACACCACAATATCCTGTTTTCATTTCCTTTGGAAATATACCCTGAGGTGAAATTACTGGACCGTATTGTGTTCTATTTTTAATTTTTTGAGCAACCTTCATACTGATTCCCATAGTGGCTGGACCAATTTACATTTCCACCAACAATTTCCTTTTCTCCACATTCTCTACAACACTTATTAACCCTTTCTTATTTTAGCCATTCTCTCAAGTGTGAGGTGATATCTCATTTGGTTTTGATTTGCATTCCCCTGATTACTGGTGTTGTTTATCCACTTTTCATGTACCTTTTAGACATGTGTATGTCATCTTTGGGAAAATGTCTATTCCATTCTTTCCATTCTTAATTGGATTTTATTTTCCTATCGAGTCATAAGAATTCTTGATATATTTTGGATATAACCCTTGAATATGATTTACAAATCTTTTCTCCAATTTGGGCAGTTGTCTTTTCATTTTGTCAATCATTTCCTTTACCCTGGAGAAGATTTTTAGTTGGTTGTAGTTTCAGTATTTCTTTTTTCTTTTTTTCTTTTGTTGCCTTTGCTGTTTGTGTCAAATCTAAAAAAACCATTGCCAAGACCAATGTCAAGGAACTTATTCCTGTGTTTTCTACTAAGAGGTTTATGGTTTTAGGACTCACATTAAAGTCTTTAATCCATTTTGAGTTGATTCTGTGTATGGTATAACATAGGAGTTCAGTTTCACTTCTTCGCATGCCGCTGTCCAGTTTTCTGGGCATCATTTATTAAGAGACTATCCTTTTCTCATTTTGTATCTGTAGCTACCTTGTCATAAATGAATGCACCATATGTGTATGGTTAATTTCTGGACTGTCTATTCTGTTTCATTAGCTCTATGTTTGCTTTCATACTAATATCCCACTGTTTGATTACTATAACTTTGTACTATAGTTTGAAATCAAGAAATGTGATGTTTCCAGCTTCATTCTTCTTCTTCAAGATTGCTTTGGCTATTCAGGGTCTTTTGTGGTTCCATAGAATTACATTTGGAGTACCTGTGTAGCTCTGCTACTACAGAGCAGTGAAATTTGGTGAATGGTCTTTCCAGAGCATGGTGACTTCTACGGAATGAAATGAATGGTATCATCTTTGAGATTAAAAATGTTAAATTTAAAGATATAGAATATTTACTAGTTTCCAGCAAAATTAGATTAATGGACTAGCAGTTATATATTAAATGATCATGATATTAGTAATTTGAAACTATGTATTATAAATCTGTATTACTGCAAGGAAGAAAGTAATATGAACTACCATTTGTTCGAAAAGCCTGACTAAAATTAAAAGCGACAGAATCTTAAGACTAAATACAGATGCATAATAACTAAGGAAAAACTAAATTTTCTTTGGTATGCACTGTATAGGAAAGGATCAGAAAAACTCACTGAGCAAATACTCTTAGCTTCTGTGAAGAATATGTATTAAGGATTTTGCTTTAAGTTTTCATAAAACAGAATTTGGCTGGACGCAGGGAGGAAAGCTATATTTTCTAAAAATCGTAGAGCTGCTCAAAAGGTTGAATGAAAAAAAATGGATCAGTTACCATAAATCTTAGATGAATCCCCTTTCACTGCTCTGGGGACTTGAAGCTCTTTGGCTTCTTCACTGGAAGTTCTGCCTACAGAAGCTGGGACAGCAGTGGAGGCTGGTTATGGAGCATGAGTCCCAGTGTTTCAGGTCTTGGCTGTGTCTGGAGGTCTTTGCTGCTGCCACCGAAGTAGTGCTCATGTTGTAGCCATCTGTGCTGAATGATCAAGGGCTGTAGTTGGACAGATTCTCCTAGGGCTGGAGACTAGCCTGGCTGCAGGTTTAGGGAGAAGAGGTGGGAATGGGGTGCTTATCCAGGAAAAGGGGATTCTCCTTGTTGACATGTACCTTGTCATGTTGACATGTACCTACATGATTCAGTAGGACCAGGCCTATGGTGCCAATGCCTGGAGACCTCGGACTCCTGTGTACTTTGGGGTTGCTGGACATAATAAACATGAGCTGGTATCTTGCTGCTTTAGCCCTTCACAAAGTAAAAAAATAAAGTAAAATAAAACTTTTTGGTGACAGATTTAAAAACATACTTAGAGAAAATTGTCTATCTCAAAGACTTGAAATTTTCAATTGCCTTTTTAATGAAGAGACGTTTCTTTTATGGAACTTTTGTGTTTATCTTTGGAGAACACTCATACCTTTGAATGACCTGGGTGAGTTTCTCTTTCATAGTCTCCTTATCCTCCTCACCAGCTTGATTTCAGACTCTGTCTCATGTGTTCTTAACTCTGTTATTTTGGATAAATTACTTACCCTGTTTCTCTTTTCTCAAGTACTTCATCTGAAAATGGGGATAACATCTCACAGAAATGTCAGGATGAGACAGGATCATAAATATATACTACTCAACTTTTTCATCCTTTTTCTCACATAAATAAACAGTTTTAAATTATGACTGTGTTCGACTAAAGAGGTCCAAATTTTAAAAACCTAAAACTTTCTGTGACAGGGACTCCAGTTTTCCTTCAGGAGTAAAAGTCTTACTGCACCAGTGTAAATGCAATAAAATGTGAACTCTCACCTATTTTTTCACACTGACATCTTTTTAACTTTTCAAGAATTACTTATAAGCCTAAGGAAACTGCTGCTGACCTTTGCTTGTATCTTAAATTCATAGGTAAAGGTTTGGAAGGTCAATGGTCTTTTATTTTTCCACCTTTTTTATTTGGCCAGAGAACAATGTAGGGACCTGAAAGTGGTAGAATATCAGAGCAGATTAAAGTGTCTGATACTGCTCTGATGTGCTGAGTTTTCACAAAGTCAACTTATGAAGCACTGTATTTAGTTGAAGGGGTGACTACATCCTCTCTTCAAAGCTCTCACTGTCCTTCTGAACATCTTTTATTCTCTTAAACAGGAGTAAGCATAAGTATCTCTTTTAGTAATATTTGAGTTTACTTTGTTTTAATCTTTCTGTTTTCATAATAATGCTGGGATTGAGATGGCTAAACAGTAAAATTTTTTTCTCGAAAAAGTATAAAGTAGACTGTCATCAACCAAATAAGTTATAATGAATATAGGATAAGTTAATGTCCTATGTCAGTGGCAATTTTTACATTATGGCTTCAGATAAAAGATTAGCAAAGCACTTTTCCAAGATGTAGTTCTGATTAAAGAAGATGAGTAAAAATTAGTGTTTGAATCACACTGGAGTTTCGAGAACAGCCATCCCAAAACTCTAATAAAACTCAGTTTGCACAATGGCTCAGGAACTTTTCCATGAAACCTCACCCCATGAAGTTTGATTGACTTCTTGTGGGTTTTATCTGTCTGTGAAGATATGCCAACATAATTTATGTAGTACAGAATAAAGAAGAAGAATGGAATTTGGATATATTTTTCTTTCGTATAATTTAGAAGTAATCTGTTTCTTACTCTTCAATATGGCCTCTCTAATATTGGAGCTTGGCATGGACCAGAAGCACAGATAGGGAATGACAGAGAATAAATTGCGCTTTGCTTTGGACATGGCTATGAGTTGGATAAGGAGGAAATGAGGCATCCTGGAAGTACTTCAAGACTACAATGATGAGGACTAAAATGACAAGGCTAAAATTCTGACTGGTGATA
Source organism: Taxidea taxus jeffersonii (assembly GCA_003697995.1). Taxonomy (NCBI): domain Eukaryota; kingdom Metazoa; phylum Chordata; class Mammalia; order Carnivora; family Mustelidae; genus Taxidea; species Taxidea taxus. The sequence goes on along the minus strand of RCUC01098713.1, from coordinate 21,626 downwards.
CCACGTGCCCCAAATCAAAATTTGCTTCATTGTCAGAACCTTCATTCTATAAGTTCATTTTTTTTTTTATATTGAGCCCATCTGTTTTCCTGGCATTGATTTGGCCATTTTTTTCCCTGCAAAATAAGCATGTTGAAATTTGAAAAACATTTTCAAGCTCCTTAAATCTTTTATTCAGTACATCTTCCAATCCTTTAGAAACTTTCTTGTATGTGTTGTATATTCTTTGGTAGCTTCATAGTTTCAAATTTGTCCTTTCATGTATCAACCTTATTTCCTAATTAAAGGGAATGTAAAAGAGGGAAAGGGAAAGGAAAGAGGGACATAGACCTGGTGGCTAAGGAGATGGGCAAAGATATGGAAGATAAGTTCTCTCTTTTTTAGTTTTGTATCTTATTTGTAGTAAATATTTAATTCAAATTCTATTTGGAGAGGAATGGCAGTGAATAATAGAACTGCCATCAAACCCAAGGAAGCAGAAAGAAAACATGAAAAAAAGAAGAATAGGAGAAAAATAAAAGACAGATTGTCAAGGGAGGGGAGAGAGAGAAAAAAAAAGACAATAAATTTAGTAACAACATCCAACATTTGTTCTGATCATTTAATGATCAAAACATTCCTGCAAGTGCTGCATCTTTAATTTTGTAGGTCAGCATACTGAGACTCAGAGGTTTAAATAACTATGTGGTGAAACCAGGATCTGCAAATACTACTGTCTGACCCCAATGCGTTGGAATGCTGTCATTAATTGCAATATATTGGCTCTTCCTGGTCTGTTACAGTTTCTGGTTTTCTCAAGAATCTTTCCCTGGGGGCGCGTGGGTGCCTCAGTGGGTTAAAGCCTCTGTCTTAGGCTCAGGACATGATCCCAGGGTCCTAGGACATGATCCCAGGGTCCTGGGATAGAGCCCCGTGTCGGGTTCTCTGCTCAGTGGGGAGCCTGCTTCCCCCTCTCTCTCTGCCTGCCTCTCTGCCTACTTGTGATCTCTCTCTGTCAAATAAATAAAATAAAAATCTTAAAAAAAAAAAAAAAGAATCTTTCCCTGATTTTCACGATAAATACAATTCATGATAAATAAATTTTGGTCAGCGTAAAGAACCACATAGCTTCTAGGAGTAACTGCCAAGGCAAAGTAATGTTTGGTCGACCTTTCATGCAACCCTTGATATAAGTTTATGTAGAGTAAGAGCCTGGTTTTAAATTCTGAAGCTTTAAGTTTGATAAACATTGATACCTTTTCACACCTAAACATATGTCCATAATTCTAGGAAAGATAATTACATTTTAATAATCTAATAGACCTGAAAATTAAATTATCTAAATATAAAGAGTTTATTATTGGTAATATTAAGACAATTTAAATGTGATGGGCCTTTTCTAGGCATTCAGAAAATGTACTCGATAAATCTTTAAACCAAGAATGAAATTAAGCCATGCAATTGGAAACAGATATTTCTGAAGTCCATAATAAAATCAGCTTTTGAGATTCACACAGCTGTCTCTATATGTAGTAAGCAATGAAGAAGAGATTAGGCAAGAATTTAGATTTATCAATTAGGTGATAAGTGAATTTCTAAAGATGTCATGGAAGGAGTTTTGGTAAGTATCCAAGATTTCTGGAAGTTACTAGAATTTTATCTCAAACTAAATAAATTTTTAGTCAGAAAATAAGTCATAGTGTCCTATGAGACTAAGCTCTTCTGTATAAATTGGGGTCTTACTGATAGTTGGGATGACAAATGTTTATTTGCATTGGTAATCATTCATTTGCTTGTTAACTAGTAGGTGCCTATAATGTGACTAGCATAAAGTTCAGACAATGAAGACAGAGATATTAATAAGATAATGGCTACTTCCTCCCAGATAGCATAAATCTTGTGAGAGATATGGCCATGTGAAAAACAATTACACTTCTGAGAAGTAATTGCTAATAGAAGATATGGATAAGATTGAATTTAGAGGATGGAAATTTCTGCCAGGAGTTATCTTTGAGGAAAAAGCATTAGCCAGGAAATACTCTTCAGGAGAAATGGCATTTTAGCAGAATTTGTATATGTTAATTAGATAAAATAAGTTTTATCCAAATTTCTAACTCAAGGATCCTTGATTGCTTGGTGGCATTTCTCAAAATAGATTCTTAAAAGTCCTAACTCCTATTCCCCACAGGTACTGCAACTTGGTATTCTGGGAAGTACTTTAAAAGCTGTTTCATTGTTTGCTTTTTTTTTTTTTTTTAATTGGGAGATCTAATTCTTGCTTTACTTTCCATGAAAAAGCCATTTTTTTTTCAAATGAGATTTCCTTTTGTAAATATTCAAAAGCCTTAAATGATGGGATTATTCATTCACTATAAATTGAACCTCTGAGACAAGAGATGCTCAAAAGCCCTCAGAAAGCCCACTAGGGATTTCTGACCCTAGGATTTGCGAGCAGTTTTTCACCTTCCCAAGAAAGAAGCATGCTGACCTGCCCCGTATCTATTCAGCCTTGCTTAGCTTTCCAAATATCCCTACTTCATTCTTTCCACTAAAAACTCATCTTGACTCCCTCAGCCTCCATGCCTCCCTGGTCCACACTGTATTTTTGTCTCTTGAAGCTTATTTCAGCTAAAAGACTGATGGAACTTTTTTCTGCAATGGCTCTCATAACTTTATGCAGTTTCTGCTTTATATAAATTCAGCCAGACTGTCTGAGCTTGTAGGCGTGATTCTGGAGCCTTGAACTTCTAGAGATTCCCCACCCCACTCCTTTTATTGATGGTAGTTGCATGCAAAACAGTCTTTAGCATAGCTACAATTGCATCCCAGATTTTATTCTTCTGTAGAATTATGTCTTTTAGCTTTATTTTTATTTCATTGTTAATGCTACAGGGACACTATAACAAAGACACGTTGAAGAATTTGTTCAAGCTGCAAAGAATGAGTTAAAGAAGTTCACTTTTTCAGCATATTAAATTGTCAGAAGAATAAACTGATTGGCAATTGTGGAATTTCAGAATGTGGTTAAGCTCAGTATCATTATTTCTTTATTATATAAATAAACTAAAGTTCAAAGAGTCTTACTATCCAAATTCAGTGTAACTACTTTTTATTTTAAACTTGGTAATTCTGTTTAAAGCATGATCTTTACACTTTCATTGAATATGTTTAATATTGTAATCCAAATTTTTATAATAGAGTTGGTATATTTTCCCCTGGAAATTTTTTAAGGTTTTCAATTATTGGCCAAAAACAAAAGAAGAAATCACACAAATAAAAATAATATATATATATATATATAGATAGATAGATAGATATCTCCATCCCCAAAATACCTGATTTTAAAGACCAAATATAATTTCTTTTTCCCTTTTTATAATAAATTGCTTGACTCAGGTGCTTGGGTGGCTTAATCAGTTAAAAGTCTACCTTGGGCTCAGGTGGTGATCCCGGAATCCTAGGATCTGGGATCGAGCCCCAGGCAGGCTCCCTGCTCAGCGGGAAGTCTGCTTCTCCTGCTCCCCCTGCTTGTGCTCTCTCTCTCTCTCTCTCCCCCTCTCTGTCAAATAATTAAATAAAGTAAAACCTAAGTGTGACTACTTTTAAAAAATAAATTATGTGAGTGTTTTTAATCTAACTTACAGGTAGATAACTCATTAACAACAACCCCATAGAGAAAAAAAATATATAACCAAAATGGTAAAAGTTTGCAGATATCAATTATTTTATATTTAAGGTGTCTCCTCATTAGCTGATTATTGTTTACCCAGGAAGAGTAAAGACTGTGTTCCTTTTACCTATCCCAAAAAGGCATTTAAAGTAGTTTGCTAAAAGACACAGAGGAAAAAGCATGTATGAAGAGAGGAAAGCACGATTCCAGAGAAGAGGAAGGGAAAAATACAGTGAAGTCAGGATGAAGTAAGTTCACATAATGCATATCTTAACATGACTTACTGCTGTGGTGGAAAACAAGACCTCTGACCTTCCTTTTATCCACTTTCTGTAACATTTATCCACTCACTGGTAAAATCATATCTGATTAAAGTGCAATCAAGCAAACAATATTCCTTGAGTGAGCCTTCTGCTATATTTATTTTTTTAATTTAATTTTATTTAAATTCAATTAATTAACATATAACATATTATTAGTTTCAGAGGTAGAGGTCAGTAATTCATCAGTCTTATATAATACCCGATACTCATTAAATCACATGCCCTCCTTAATGCTCTTTACCCAGTTGCTCCATGCCCCCATCCCCTTCCCTCCAGCACCCCTCAGTTTGTTTTCTGTAGTTAAGAGTCTCTTATGGTTTGGTCATCTCTCTGATTTCGTCTTATTTTATTTTTCCCTCTCTTCCCCTATGTTCCTTTGTTTTGTTTCTTAAATTCCACATATGAGTGAGATCATATGACAATTGTCTTTCTCTGATTATTTCACTTAGCGTAATACCCTCTAGTTCCATCCATGTGGTTGCAAATGGTAAGATTTAATTTTTTAGGACTGAATAGTATTCCTGTGTGTGTGTGTGTGTGTGTGTGTGTGTACGTACACACTATCTTCTTCATCTTTTTTTAATTAATTTTTTAATTGTTTTATAAACATATAATGTATTTTTATCCCCAGGGGTACAGGTCTGTGAATTGCCAGGTTTACACAATTCACAGCACTCATCATAGCGCACACCCTCCCCAATGACCATAGCTCCACCACCCTCTCCTGACCCCCCTCCCCCCAGCAACCCTCAGTTTGTTTTGTGAGATTAAGAGTCTCTTATGGATTGCCTCCCTCCCGATCCCATCTTCTTTCATTTATTCTTTTCCTACCCCTCAAACCCCCCACATTGTATCTCCACTTCCTCATATCAGGGAGATCATATGATAGTTGTCTTTCTCCGATTGACTTATTTTGCTAAGCATAATACCCTCTAGTTCCATCCACGTCATCGCAAATGTCAAGATTTCATTTCTTTTGGTGGCTGCATAGTATTCCATTGTGTATATATATATATATACCACTCTTCTTTATCCATTCATCTGTTGATGGACATCTAGGTTCTTTCCATGATTTGGCTATTGTGGACATTGCTGCTATAAACATTCAGGTGCACGTGCTCCTTCGGATCACTACATTTGTATCTTTAGGGTAAATATGTAGTAGTGCAATTGCTGGGTCATAGAGTAACTCTATTTTCAGCTTTTTGAGGAATCTCCATGCTGTTTTCCAGAGTGGTTGCACCAGCTTGCTTTCCCACCAACAGTGTAGGAGGGTTCCCCTTTCTCTGCATCCTCACCAGCATCTGTCATTTCCTGACTTGTTCATTTTAGCCATTCTGACTGGTGTGAGGTGGTATCTCATTGTGGTTTTGATTCGTATTTCCCTGATGTCGAATGATGTGGAGCATTTTTCATGTGTCTGTTGGCCATCTGGATGTCTTCTTTGCAGAAATGTCTGTTCATGTCCTCTGCCCATTTCTTGATTGGATTATTTGTTCTTTGGGTGTTGAGTTTGCTAAGCTCTTTATAGATTTTAGGTACTAGCCCTTTATCTGATATGTTGTTTGCAAATATCTTCTCCCATTCTGTCAGTTGTCTTTTGGTTTTGTTGACTGTTTCCTTTGCTGTGCAAAAGCTTTTGATCTTGATGAAGTCCCAATAGTTCATTTTTTTCCCTTGCTTCCCTTGCCTTTGGCATTGTTCCTAGGAAGAAGTTGCAGCGGCTGAGGTCGAAGAGGTTGCTGCCTGTGTTCTCCTCAAGGATTTTGATGGATTCCTTTCTCACGTTGAGGTCCTTCATCCATTTTGAGTCTATTTTCGTGTGTGGTGTAAGGAAATGGTCCAATTTCATTTTTCTGCATGTGGCTGTCCAACTTTCCCAACACCATTTGTTGAAGAGGCTGTCTTTTTTCCATTGGATGTTCTTTCCTGCTTTGTCAAAGATTAGTTGACCATAGAGTTGAGGGTCTATTTCTGGGCTCTCTATTCTGTTCCATTGATCTGTGTGTCTGTTTTTGTGCCAGTACCATACTGTCTTGATGATGACAGCTTTGTAATAGAGTTTGAAGTCTGGAATTGTGATGCCACCAACTTTGGCTTTCTTTCTCAATATTCCTTTGGCTATTTGAGGTCTTTTCTGGTTCCATATAAATTTTAGGATTATTTGTTCCATTTTTTTGAAAAAAATGGATGGGATTTTGATAGGGATTGTAGTACAATTGCTGGGTTGTAGGATAGCTCTATTTTTAACTTCTTGAGTAACCTCCATACTGTTTTCCAGAGTGTCTGTACAAGCTTTCATTCCCACCAAAAGGGTAAGAGGGTTCCCCTTTCCCCACATTCTTGCCACCACCTGTTGTTTGCTGACTTGTTAATTTTAGCCATTCTAACAGGTGTGAGGTGGTATTGTGGTTATCATGGTTTTTGATTTATATTTCTCTGATGCCAAGTGATCTTGGGCATTTTTTCATGTCTGTTGGCCATTTGTATGTCTTCTTTGGGGAAATATCTGTTGATGTCTTAGGTACATTTCTTGACTGGATTTTTAGGTCTTTCATCCATCTTGAGTTATCTTTGTGTGTGGTGTAAGAAAATGATGCAGTTTCATTCTTCTGCATGTGTCTGTCCAATTTTCCCAACACAATTTGTTGAAGAGACCGTCTTTTTCCATTGGACATTCTTTCCTACTTTGTCGAGGATTAGTTGGCCATAGAGTTGAGGGTCCATTTCTGGCCTCTGTCTTCTGTTCCATTGATCTATGTGTCTGTTTTTGTGCTGGTACCATACTGTCTTGGTGATTACAGCTTTGTAATAAAGCCTGAAGTCTGGCATTGTGATGCCACCAGCTTTGGTTTTCTTTTTCAACATTCCTCTGGCTATTAGGGGTCTTTTCTGGTTCCATACAAATTTTAGGATCATTTGTTCCAGATGTGTGAAAAATCTCAATGGTATTTTGAAAGGGGTTGCATTGAATGTTTAGATCGCTCTAGGTAGCATAAACATTTTAACAATATTTATTTTTCCAATCCATGAGTATGGAAAGTTTTTCCATTTCTTTGTGTCTTCCTCAATTTCTTTCATAAGTGTTCTATAGTTTTCTGAGTACAGATCCTTTGCCTCTTTGGTCAAGTTTATGTCTAAGTATCTTATGATTTTTGGTGCAATTTTAAATGGGATCAACTCCCTAATTTCTTTCTTCTGTCTCATTGTTAATGTATAGAAATGCCACTGATTTCTGTGCCTTGATTTTATATCCTACCACATTGCTGAATACCTGTATGAGCTCTGGCAATTTTGGGGTAGAGTCTTCTAGGTTTTCCACGTAAAGAAATATGTTATCTGTGAAGAGTGAGAGTTTGACTTCTTTGCCAGTTTGAATGCATTTTATTTCTTTTTGTTTGCCAGAATCTTTAAGCAGACCCTCCACTGATTGTGGAGCCTCACGTGGGGCTCTGTCCCATGACTCATGAGATCATGACTTGAATCATGTTTCAGGGAATTTCAAAGTAAGATCACATACTGCATCATTTCCTCAGATATTTCAGTGTGCATCTCTAATGAAGGGGACAAAACCCTGTATACGTACATACTTGTGTATGCGTACTGCATGCCAGTGCTAGAAGAAACACAATTCACAGGTTTATTCATCTCTTTATTCTTGTACCAAACCCATATTTACATTTCATCAAGTTGCCTTTTTACTATTGGTTTATTCAAATTGAGAGCAAAAAAAATGTATACTTATTTGGTTGTTACTGTTCATCTCTTGTATTGTAGAATATTCTCCCTCCCTCTTCCCCAATGTCACTGGTTTATTAAAGAAACTTAATCATTGGTTGTATAGATTTTCAGAATATTTCACATTCTGGATTTGATATTTTTATGCCTTTGTGCTATTAATTTGTCACTGTATGTCCTTTATGCTCTTATGCTTGTATGGTCTTGAAGCTTGATATTATTCAAGTTCATTTTTAAGGATAAGTATTTATAGACAAATCTGTGTATTTTCTTTTATGCATCATGTCATGAAGTACATATGTACAGTTGTTCCACATATAGGGATGCAAATACGAATCATTGGATTCAGATGGTGACAGCCTTTTGTCCATTATAGAGTTCCCATCAATTTTTTACTTATTGGGCTTAGTTTTCACTAAACTGATTATTCAGTAAGGATTAAAAATGGTGATTTTTCTAATTCTATCATTCACCCTTAATACCGGAAATTCTTTTATAAAGAATTTTTCCTTCATCAGCTAACTTATCATCTAAAAATAAAATAATTCTAGGAAGGTAGATTAAATGCTTATTTTCCTAAAAACCCAAATGGAAGAGATAAATATGTTGGTGACCTCATTTGGTTGCTGATTTAATTGGAAGAGTCATATGGTGTGATATGCACCCTAGGAAAAAATTAAAAAATATGTGTATGTGTATTTATATTTAAATGTGAGTGTGTGTATATAGATATGTATGACCTTGGGGAAAAAATTATGCCTACATACACACTTTTCAACTAAAATATTGGTTTTCAAAATGTGAATCATCCTTAGGAATCCAAAAAGACTTAAACATCAAGCTTTTAAATTATAGGCCAGATCACTGCTCTTGTCTTATTACTCTGCGTGTGAGGAAACAGGGAAAACCTGTCTCCTTTTCTGTGCATTTTATAGATTCTGCTCCTGCTATTAACCATGCACCACTTTCTATACCTCAAGTTCACGTGCCCCAAAAATGGCTGGATAGGATAGATTTCAGAGTTTTTGTGCTGGGTCACTAGTCCAAGATGATTAGATATATGGAACCAACCTGACAATTCATGTGCTAGAAATTACTTATAAATCGTGCAGACAATAACACGACTCAGTCAAAAAATGTCTTGCTGAGTAAATAAAAGCAGTTGGACAAAAAAAGGAGGATGGGGATTAACACGCTGTATAAACTTCTAGAAAAGGCAAACTAGTACATAGTGACATAAAGCACACCAATATTTGCCGGGACATGAGGAAAGGGGTACAGGAGGGAGAGGTTACAGTGAAGTTTAAGGAAGCTTGAGTTGGTGATAAATGTGGTCATTATCCTGATTATCCTGATTATTACATTATCCTGATTGCTAATTAACTTCATGGTTTTCCAAGTTTATCCATATTTCAAAATTTATTGTATGCTTTAAAAACATGGAGTGTATTGCATGTCACTTACATCTTAATTAGTTGTTTTAAAAAGAGGTTATAAAGTAAAGACCAATCTGAAGACTAGATTGTTACTTCAGTGACATATAAAGAATTAAGTTTTACTGGGGTGACAGAAAAAAAGGTGAACACTTGTGGAGTATAGGGTGTTGCATTAGGAAACCAGTCTAAGATTAGGACTTCTGAAATTCTTTCACTGGAATTAGAGTACTACCAGAACGTTTGCCTGCCTGACCATTTATTTTTTTCATTTTTGCAAAAGTAATTTTATTTTTTAAAAAAGCATTTAAAAGCTTTTTATATTATAATGGAGCCCAATATGAAAATAGTTTTCTACATTACATATTACATATGTCAGTTAATGACAAAAGAAGAGAACGGTAGAGCACAGAAAGTATGAAAAGCAATTTCAGTTAGAGGAAATAGGGATGGACAGAGAAAGGGGTATTTGAGAGAAAGTGAAATATAGAAAGACAGGCAGAAAGAGAAAAATACAGGCATCGTGGAAGGGCCAGACAGGAAGCTTTAGTAGCTTTGGTTCTTGCTACTCATACTTTTCATCTATTAAAAAGTCGTAATTCTTGAAACATCAAGAAACTTTCTGTCAGTTTAAGTTTTTTTTTAAAGTAAGAAAATAGATGCTTTCAATTATCCCTTTTTGTTTACATTCAGCAGAAGTTTAAAAGTTCTCATGTAAATAAAGGGCTGACTTGGACTTTTAAAATATTTCTAAGGAAGGCATATTTTAAACAGATATGCTCCTTTTGTGAGTTGATAAATACAGACCAGTGTGACAACTTACAAGAACAGAAAGTCATTATTTTGGCTGTGTTATAAGACAAAGATCAGTTCATTCACTCTTCTTTTTATAAGAAAACTGATCCTTTACATACAGAATTTAAATATATTGCTTGTGGGATACCTGGGTGGCTCAGTCAGTTAAGCCTTTGCCTTCTGCTCAGGTTGTGGGATCAAGTCCCTCAGCAGGAAGCCTCCTTCTCCCTCTCTCTTTGCCTGCTGCTCCCCCTGGTTGTGTGCTCACTCGCTCTCTCTCTGACAAAAAAGTAAATAAAACCTTTTTTTTTTTAAGATATTGCTTGTAATATTAAGATATAAAAACCTACTTGTTATATGTAAATTGAAAAGTTACCTGAAATTAGTAACATCATAAGACATTACTACTTAATGGTGAATGAGGTTCCACGAGCAATAGTGTTGAACAGGAATCTGCAAAATGATTCTGGGATTGAAGACTCTTTCTAGGCCTAGATATGCCTAACTTTTTAAAAGAAAATGATTGTGCGGAGATCTAAAATTATTTTCACTTATGTAAATCCTAAATTCAGCAGGTTGCATGACATTGTAGAAAACTCTGGGGTATAATGAAAGTATTAAATTCAGAAGAAGCTAAAAAATAATGCTCATTGTGCAAAAAAATGGAATGTGTAGATGTGATCAGACACATGACAAAAGAACACATAAGTCATGATGTCCAAAGATGTCTGAGAGTGAAACAAGATGGAGTTGAGATATTAAGTGGTTAACAGTTATGGAGAAGCACCAACAAGGAGACCTTGCAGTTGAATCTGTATCGGTATCAGACAAAAACATTCATATGAGGTTTCAGTTCTGTTTAGTTTTGTTGGATCTGATACAGACTCTGCAGATCGCAGTTCATGAGTCATTAGATGTAATAGTTGTGGGAGATCTTGGCAAATTCCAAAAAAACAGAAGCACATATTTAATAATATGGAGGTGGACAGGATGTGGAGTAAGGGCTGTTCTTATACAAATTAATTAACATTCTTTAGTTTGGGCTTATTTCAATAATAAAGCATTTTTTAGGTAGTGCTTTGATGATGTTGCTGAACAGTGAATAATTACTGATCATTTTTTAGAAAGATTCTTACACTATTTTCTAAAACCCCTCTCGTGTGTTACAGTTGAGGAAAGTGGAACATAATGGGCATAAGTAACTGAACTAAAATAACCTAATTAGCTGGAAAATCACTTTTAAAACTTTTTGGTTGGGATTTGTGTTAATGCCAGCAGACGAGGATGTGTCTGGCAGTAGTAGACAAATAAATGAAAAAACCCTGGATGCAGTAACACCTCTGGTCTTTGTGTAAGGTGCGTTGATTCCAAAATGGTAGGAAAATTTAGGTGCCTTTACTCTCAGGATGTGGGATAGGGTTTTGTTGGTAGAATCCTGTTAATTCCCTTTCCCTTTTAGGATTTCTTGCAGGGACTTTATACATATTGGACTTAATAGCCAGTTAGAAATATCCACCCTAGGGGGCATCTGGGTGGCTCAGTGGGTTCAGCCTCTGCCTTCAGCTCAGGTCATGATCTCAGGGTCCTGGGATTGAGCCCCGTATCGGGCTCTCTGCTCAGCGGGAAGCCTGCTTCCTTCTCTCTCTCTGCCTGCTTCTCTACCTACTTGTGATCTCTGTCTATCAAGTAAATTAAAAAAAAAAAAAAAAAAAGAAATATCCACCCTAAAATTCAAGGCCTCCAGTATGAGATGCTAGAGAAAAAGACTAATGCTATGTTCATCGTGTTTTTTTCATATTCCATTTTTCTCTCTAAAAATCATATCCAATTTGAGAAGCCATATATTTTTAATCCAGATTAATACAGACAAGATAACTCTAATTTTGCTTTCAATTTCCAACAGAACACCAGAGTGCCATGATTTAAACTCACATTTGCTCAATCCTTCATTATATAATATCCAAAGCTAAGTTTTCTTAAAAACCTTTGTGATACAGAGTATTTAGCAAAAGCATAAATGTAGAGCCCAAGTTGTTGTGCCAGTAAATCCCAACAAGTAATTCTGTGGCTCTCTGTCCTTATTTTTAGTTTCCCCAGACAGTCATTCTTCCTAGAATTAGAGTATTCATCTAAAGTTTCTTCCACTTGATGTCAAGTTGCCTTGAGGACTGAAAAGATTATATTCTTAAAGAAGATTGCATTGAAATTGATTCATTTTAGCTTACATTCAATTTTGCCATTATTTGGCCTGGATCTGCATGTATTTAACAAACACTGAGTAGGCAAATTCTTATCTAAGGGTATCCTAATTAACTTGATGTTCTAGCAAAGTATTACACAAATTGAAATTGCACTGAAATATGTAAGATACTTGAATTTTGAGTTGGTTATTCTAATGCTGTTTACTGGCAAACATGGTTAAAATATTGTTCATCTCATCCCCCAAAGAAAAAGTCTGATGCCCTCAAAAGAATCCTTTTTCATTTATTTAAATATCTTACCAGTACATAAAGCCAGTAATTTGATATATCAATTTAAAAAGAAAGAAATACATGTTTTTTTAGTTATGGAATTATCCTTCTTTAAAAAAACCCAACAAAATGTTTTATCTATGAATGAAAACTCAGAAAGATCAGACAAAATGGGGGCGGGGGTTGAGTGGGGAGAGCCTTTTCTCACTTTTTCCTTGGGGCTAAATTCTCCTTTTCATATAAATTGGAAAGGAAACTTATCTCTCCATGTGGCTTGGGCTTCTCACAGGATGGCAGTTGAATTCCAAGAAGATGTGTCCCAAAAACATCCCCAGAGAGAGCCTTCCAAGAGGCCTGAGTATAAACTTTCAATGTTCACTATCACCTCACCTCAGAAGTCCTAGACATCATTCCCATTTTATTCTATTGGTCAGGAAAATCAATTGCAGTCCAAGTTCAAAGATAGCTGAATTAATTTCTACTTCAAAGTGGGAAAAGAAACAAAGTATTTGTGACCAACTTTAATCTTTCCTGCCAGGTTACACTTTCTAATTTTTAAAACAACGTAGGGTAATCCCAACATGTGAGTTGAGTCAGTTTTCTTTTATAATATTGTCTGCCATACAACGTGTTCCAGAAATTTGGCTCCTTGATTTTTCCTACACAAGCAATATGCTGAAATGTCTCCTCAAAACTTAAAATAGAGTCTTCAGTTCACCCCTTCTGCCAAATTCCTATTTAAATCTTAGGATACAGTTTACATCCCTGCTTTTCCATTAATCTTCCCCCAGTTTTAGTTTAGACCACCCACATCCTCAATGTGTTTGTGTACTAGTGAGGGGAACCCATTTGAGATCGAGCCCTAGAGTCGATAGGGCAACTGCATGCGAAGCTTCAGTCATCTCTTACAGGGCTGGCGTCAGCCTACTGTCTGCTTATTCACAATCCCTTCTCCTTACATTAATATTGTAACACACTAAGTGCCTCTGCATCTGTCTTACTGTTAGGAACAACTTGACAACTTGATCCATTGCAGTAATGCTTGTGGGTCAATACACACTGTCACTTTGATCTTGCTGCCCACTGATGGAATCACTTCTATTTTGTGGCTTATGGTTAGGAGTCTCCACTGAGCCTCTCCCCTCTGCTTTACCGTTAGGCTGATACTTGATAGCAATAGCACTGCTGTCAGTGCCAGCTGCCAAAGGACAGTTTCTACTGAGCCCCCCAGTGATGCTGATACCACCATCACTAGAGCATTTCTCGCTTCTTTAGTGAAGGCAGTGTTTTCCAGCAACTTCTGAGGAACAGAGTGAAATAATGGGTTCTCAAGCCATACGCTATTCCCTTCTAACATCCCCAAGTCCCAGAATCTCCTGATGTGGAAGGAAAAAGGATGAAAGCATGTAAGAAAGGAAGGAGGAAAATACAGAGTAAATGAAATATAGAGTAATAAAAGCTATGACATGAACAAAAAACTGTCACATGCAGGCACATTTTAACAGCAGCCTTAGGTTGAACTATCTGGTAAGGTCTCTTTGATGAAATGATATTTAATGTGAGACTGAATGAAATAAATGAGCCAATTATTTAAATTTAATAAAAGAAAGTTTTAAGAAGAAAAATTTAACTTGTAAATGAAGCTCAGAGCTTTCTTAATCTTCAGATTTCCATTTCCTTCTGGATTTCTCCATAATGACCTCAAATGTAACAAATGTAATAAATGTAATAAAAATCTGATTCAATAACACTCCCTCCCCCGATAAACTTGCTTACTGTATTAGTTTCCTAGGTGTACCATAACAAATTACCGCTAACTAGGTGGCTTATATTCTATCACAGTTTCTGAAGCTAGAAGTCCAAAATCAAGCTGTCAGAGTTGGTTCCTTCTGGAGGCTCTGAGAGATAACATGTTCCATCCTCTTCCCTAGTTTCTGGCGGTTGTCGCTAATCCTTGGCATTTCTTGGCTCACAGCAGCAGCACCCCAATCTCTGTCTCCATTTCCACATAGCCTATTTCTTGTGTGTGTGTGTGTATGTGTGTGTGTCCCTGTGTGTCTTGTGTTCTTCTTTAAAGACACCAGTCATAGGATTCCGGGTCTACTCTAATGTAGTATGACCTCATTTTAACTTGATTATGTCTGCAAAGACTTATTTCCAAATAAGGTCACATTCACAGATCCCAGAGGTTAGGACTTGAATACAGTTCAATGCACTACGCTTGCCATTGGCATCCTGATTCCCAATATTAGTGAGGGACACCCATCCTAGCCCATCACTGTTCACATTCAGTCACCATGTATTGTCCATTGAGCACTTTTAGTATTTCTTGAATGTACCCGATTCTATCCATGTCTTGTTATACTACTTCAATTTAGACACTCATTACTTTTAGAGCCTTCCAAAAGGGCCTGCCAGAATGTCTTTCTGCCTCTAATAAGATCTTCTCGCACTGAATCTTTTCTCTCCAAATCCATTCTACAGCCAGACTATCTTAAAATCCAAAAAAGATTCAAACATACTTGAACCATGTCAATCTCCTGCTAAAAAAAATTCAAGGCTTTTCTTTGCTATCAGTAAAAAATATAAATAAGCAAGAGCACATTAAACAAAAAAATAGATAAAACATAAGATTTTAAGTATGTTTTAGTGCAAAAATTAGATTCTGCCTTTGAGTTTAAGAACACCTTCATTCAACATCACTTCTTACTACACTATGGTTTGGTGATTTCTTTGCTCCCTAAATTTCATATTTTTTCACTTGTTATATGCGACTAAAATAACTAAGAGGAATTATAAGGTTTTTATGAAGAATAAGAGCTTAACACAGTTCCTGGCACAAAAGAAATGCCTCGTACACAGAATTCCTGTCCGCCACCTCCCCCGTTTGCCACCTGTACTTCTCCAACCTTATCTCCTGCCAATCTTGTCTTCCTCTTTGCCTAGTGTGCTCGTATGTCTTGCATTTCCTACACTGTACCATTTACTCTCTTGCTTCTTGGCCTTTGCACTTGACTTGAAAATCTGTTTAACCCCCCACCTCTAAAGGGCTGCTTTCTTCACACATCATTAATCCTGTTGGACACAGGTATCAGCTCTGCCAGTGAGCTGAGCTTTTACTTCTTGGTCTTAGAGCTGCTTCTTTGTACACACCCCTGTTTCCACATTTACCAATGACAGTGGCAGCTGTCATTTTCTCCATGCCTGCCTGCTTCAGTATACCAACAGCTCTGAGAGCAGGAACCACATCATACACTTCTATCACCAGCACCTAGCACAGTGGTCCATACTTTTGGAACAAGTGAAAAGGTGAAAGCATGTTTCTTCAAAGTAACTATCCCTGGCATGAAGATAAATTTCTATTACTAGAATTGAGTTTCATGAGAGCACTGATGTCATCTATTGAGTTAATGCTATGCCTTCAATTTTAAAATAGAGATTGACATCTAGACTTGATTGAGTGGGAACGAGAACTGTTTTATTTAAATTAACAAATATTGAAAGATATTTACCAGGAAATTTCACTCTGACTCTCAACAATAAGCAAGTATAATCCAAATCCAGAAAGAAAGATGCATAACTACACTGACGAATAAGTGTCTATTACCTGTCATAAGGTAAAAGCACTGGTTTGGCTTCCAGGGGTTTGGGCACTGTCTCTCTGAGTAGCTATATCATTATGAACCAATTGCTTCGTCTTCTCTAGGTCTCAGGTTCCTTGTCTGAGAAGTGAAGGTCCTGGATTATCATCTCTAAGGTCTCTACTAGGTCTAAATTCTTTAATTTTTAGATAAGCAAGTTTTATCTATATTGGAAAAATCTTATGGCATTTTTATGTAGATTTTTTTTAATTTATTTTTTAAAAATGTTTTATTTATTCTACAGAGAGAAAGAGAGAGCACAAAGCAGGGGGAGCAGTAGGCAGAAGGAGAGGGAGAAGCAGGCTTTCTGCCTAGGAGGGAGTCCAATGTGGGACTCGATTCCAGGACCCTAGGATCATGACCTGAGTTGAAAGCAGAGGCTTAACCATTGAGCAACCCAGGGGCCTCATTTCAAGTAGATTTAAATTAAGAGAATTGACCTATATAGCCCTTAAGTTAAAAATAAATCCTGCCAGGGTGCCTGGGTGCCTCAGTGGGTTAAGCCTTTGCCTTTGGCTCAAGTCATGATCCCAGGGTCCTGGGATTGAGCCCCACATCGAGCTCTCTGCTCAGCAGGGAGTCGGCTTCCTCCCCCCCGCCCACCCTCCCGCCTCTGCCTGCCTCTCTGCCTACTTGTGATTGCTCTCTGTCAAATCAATCAATCAATCAATCAATCAATCATCCTGCCCTGACAGTTTGCAATAGAAGTACTCTAAATGCCCCAATTAGAGAAGAACATTTCATCTGGAATGGAGTTTTGTGTATCCCCATGTTGCCTATCGAAAAAACAAAGTACGAGGTCTATTTTCTATAGTTAAAAATTGAAACGAAACATGCTAATAAAATATTATTATTATTATAAAATACTAATGTTTCAACACTGGGAGAGATATGTGGGTAGTTAGCATAATCTTAACTCTTACAGATAGACCAGTAGAAGCACAGAGGTTAGGCATGGCTATCCAAAGTTATTGGAGTTATTTTAAGGCCCCAGTGTAGGAGAATCCAGTCCTAATACTTTCAGTGGTACACTTTCTACTAAACTAAGCTTTTTCTATCTTCAGAACACTAGTGATAATATGACTTACTTGAAAAATAGAATCAACTGGAAACAAACATCCACACATACCTATAGCATCTATCCACTTGCCTGAATCTATGCCTGGATTGCCTAGCTTCTGCCTTCACACTTTTACTATGGGTGGGCTCTCCTTGCTCTTCTAAGGTAGATTCTGTCACCTATGCCTAAGATTTCATTCTCCTGGCCTATTCGAAGACATCATTTCAGTTTTTCTTCTCTCTTCAAAAGCATCGTCAATTTTTCACACTGCAGAGAATCGTTCCATACAAACATGCTGTTATTTTTCTCATGTAAGAACAGTTTGTTTTGGCCCCACTTTTCCTGAGTTCTAATATTCTGCTTTTATTTATAACAAATGTTCTTAGAAGAGTTGTCTCCATACTCTGCTTTGTCTTCAGTTTTTCTTTGTTCTTTTAAAAACTGACTACAACCAAGCTCAAACTGTTGCTATGGGAAACATTATTTTCCACATCACCAAATCCAATGGTCAGTTCTCAGTTCTCATCTTATATGTCCTATCAATAGCATGTGACAGGGGCACCTGGGTGGCTCAGTGGGTTAAGCCTCTGCCTTTGGCTCAGGTCATGCTCTCAGGGTCCTGGGATGGAGCCCCACATCAAGTCCCACATTGAGCCCTGCATCAGGCTCTTTGCTCAGCAGGGAGCCTGTTCCCCCTTCTCTGCCTGCTGCTCTGCCTACTTGTGATCTCTCTGTCTGTCAGATAAATAAAAAATTCTTTAAAAAATAGCATTTGACAGAGTATAACATTTTCTCTTCCTTGAAATACCTGTTTCACTTGCACCCATGACCACATATCCTCAGTGGTTTTGTCACTGCCTGTTCAGCCACTACTTCCCAGAATCCTTCACTATCTTCTGTTCACATTTCCAAACTCTGATTATGGTGTCCCAGGGCCTAGAGATGGAGGGGGCGATGTGACAAGGAATGAGAGCTGCCTCTAAGAGTCCCGAGAAGCTGTTGGCTGAGAGACAGCAAAGAAATACAAGATTCTTCCTCTGAGTCACCTGAGAATGCAACTAAGTTGATGCCACGGGATGGTTAATTTTACTTGTCAACTTGTCTGAGCTGAGATATGTCTGATAGCTAGTAAAACATTTCTGGGTGTGTCTTTGAGGGTGTTTCTGGATGAGATTAGCATTTGAACTGGTGTACTTGTAAAGTTGGTGAATTGAGTAAAGCAGACGACGCTTCCCAACATGGGTGAGGGTTCATCCAATCCATTATGGGACCTGGAGAGAACAAAAGGGAAAGGAAGAGCAAATTCACTCCTTTTGTTTGAGCTAGTTTATCAGTCTTCTCCTGCCCTTGGAAATCAGTGCTCCTGGTTCTTAAGCCTTCAATATAGGCAAGACTTGCAACCATTTTCTCCCTTGGTTCTTGGGCCTTTGGACCTGGACTATACCACTAACTTTCCTGGTTTTTCTAGCTTCCAGGAGGCAGATTGTGGGACTAACTCCTGGCCTCCATTTAATGTAAACTAATTACTGTAACAAATCTTGTATGTATGTTTATGTGTCTAATAGAATAGAGCTCTATCTATCTATCTATCCTATTGTCTTTGTTTCTCGGGAGAACCCTAATATACACCCTAACTTTTGCCTGTGAGACGATAAGCAGAAAACCCAGGCACACCAGGCTGGAATTTTTGACTTAGAGAACTGTGAGCTAGATGGATGGTATTTTAAGCCACCATGTTTGTGATAATTTGTTAAATAGCCATAGAAAACTAAATATAGGACATCAAAAATGTAGGTTGAATTAATAATATTTTATCACTATAATTCTTTCAAAATAATTGATATTTTTATTGTGTCATGAATGCTTTTATATTAAATAAAATATTCAATTTCTCAATTTCCTGAAGTATGTTTTTTTGTTTCTTATCAAATGTGTATGTTATTTTTCAGTTTCATAGCATTAAAAGATAATTATTTGATAATTTAGAGATCTGTTCAGTACAATACACCTTGCTTCTTTAAATTACACTTACATTTCATTACAATTTTTGTTAGTCAATGATGTGTTTGAATCTTGAAATATGATGTATAAAGACAGGTTTAGATTTTAGACATTTTTGCAATCTGAGGTCAAATGTATTTTTTTTTCACACCAGTGGATACTAATGACAGCTGCTCCATTTATAGTTTGGGTAATCACAATTTGAAAATGATTGAGCATGGCAAATTAGAGCGCATATGCATAATAGGTTTTCACCTAGCACCTACTTTCCAAATTCCCATCTATTCTGCACAGTCTAACAGGCAAGTGTTACATTTTAATCGCACATTCTGACATAAGCTTTTCCTTTTTCTGTTGAAAAATAAATTAGGTCTTCTTCCTATCTGCATATCCTATCATAAGGACTTAGTGGTATCTTAGTGTTTTTATGTTTATTTGATATGAAAACCATCATTCTTTGATAATTTTTTCAGTTTCAACAAATCTACAAGTAACTTTTGGCTTATTACTCAGTTTTAGAAATGTTGCATGTTAATAGCTAAATATAAATATCAATTAGACAACTGACTTAAATGTTCAATATCGTATGAAAGAGCCAAGATAAAATATGATAGGATGAAAATTTTTTCATCATTTTCCAGAGAATTAAAAATGTATTATCATTGATTCAGTTGTTCTTCTGGTTGTCAGCTCTTTGCATAAAAAAAAAGCACTTATTTGAAAGATAAAAAGATTCATGCTAGAGATGCCATGCTGACACATAGGCAGTGAGGATTATATTTCTTAAACAGATATTACTCTTTTATTCAGTTAATATTTCAGATAAACTATTGTTCAAGGTTATTATTTCTCTTGGTTAACTGCTTATGGAACAATGTAAATGTTTTTCTCTAAATGACAATTACTACCCAGTAGTAAAAGAAATAAGAAAAAAGAAACAAATAATCCAGTCAGGAAATGGGCAGAAGACATGAACAAATATTTCTTCAAAGAAGACATGCAAATGGCCAATAGACACATGAAAAATGTTGAACATCTTTTGGCATCAGGGAAGTACAAATCAAAACCACAATTTGATACCAGCTCACACCAGTCAGAATGGCTAAAATTAACAAGTCAGGAAACAGCAAATTGTTGTGAGGATGTGGAGAAATGGGAACACTCTTACTATGCTTGTGGGAATGCAAGCTGGTACAGACACTCTGGAAAACAGTATAGAGGTTCCTCAAGAAGTTAAAAATAGAGCTACAGTATGACCCAGCATTTGCTCTACTGGGTATTTACCCAAAGGATACAAATGTAGTGATCTGAAGGGGCACCTGCACCCCAGTGTTTATAGCTTCATTAATGTCCACAGTAGCCAAAAATATGGAAAGAACCAAGATGTCCATTGCCAGATGAATGGATAAAAGAAGATGTGATAGATAGATAGATAGATAGATAGATAGATAGATAGATAGATAGATATAGAAGTGATATATATAAATATATTCACAATGGAATATTACTCAGTCATCAGAAGGAATGAATACTTACCATTTACATCAACATGAATGGAACTAGAGGGTATTTTGCTGAACGAAATAAGTCTATCAGAGAAAGACAGTTATCATACAGTTTCACTTCAGATGTGAAATATAAGAAACACTGCAGAGGATTGTAGGGGAAGGGAGGGAAAATTGAATGGGAAGTCATCAGAGAGGGAGACAAACCATGAGAGACTCTTAACTATAGAAAAAGAACAAAAACTGAGGGTTGCTGGAGGGGAGGTGGGTGGGGGGATGGAGTAATTGGGTGATGGGCATTAAAGAGGGCACATGATGTGATGAGCACTGGGTGTTGTATGCATCTGATAAACTACTGAACTCTACATCGAAGACTAATGATGTACCATATGTTGACTAATTGAATTTAAATTTAAAAATATACTAAAAAAAGAAAGAAAGAAAAAGATTCTCTTACCCTCCCCTTCCCCCTGCTCATCCTCCCTCTGTCTCAAATAAATAAATAAATCTTTAAAAAAATAAATAATTAGTTCCCCTGAAGCAAACAAGCCTTTAAAGGTGAACAAAATGGTAATAAATATTGAAGTCAAGTAGTAGGAATATATGTCTGTATTATATTCTCACTTATTTTATGTATGTTTGAAATTTTCTATAATCACAAGTAATAACAAAAGACTATATCCTTTGTCACTATATTTCATTTATCCATCCTGGTCTGAGCTGGGTGCTCAGTGAACTATCTTGACCCTGGGAGGAATCAAGCATTCCTTTTTTTTGGCCTGTCTTTATCCAGTTAGGCTGTATGGTCTCATGACTACATAAGCTCTTCATCTGATGTTCATTTCTAATAAGTTCATTAACATCCTTTATTTTCTTTCTCAGCCATAGATTCTACCATATATGTAATCTACCATTTTTTAATGTCTTCAAATCTATCTTTTTGTTAGTTGAACAAAAGCAGCACCTCCAATTCATAAACAAATAACAATTAACTTTTATAATTAGTTTTT
>ML096701.1:40413-73174 GCA_003697995.1 Taxidea taxus jeffersonii | reverse complement strand
TCTTCTGCCTCATTTATCCTAGCAGTAAGAGCCTCCATTTTTGATTGCACCTCATTAATAGCTTTTTTTATTTCAACTTGATTAGACTTTAGTTCTTTTATTTCTCCAGAAAGGGCTTTTATTTCTCCTTACAGGGTTTCTCTAATATCTTCCATGCCTTTTTCGAGCCTGGCTAGAACCTTGAGAATTGTCCTGAATTCCAGATCTGACATATTACCAATATCTGTATTGATTAGGTCCCTAGCCTTCGGTCCTGCCTTTTGTTCTTTTTTTTGTGGTGAGTTTTTCCGCCTTGTCATTCTGTCCAGATAAGAATCCGCTGTTCTCCTTGTTAAGTGAACTTGGTCTTGGCTGGATTTCTTGTTGATCTTCTGGGGGAGGGGCCTGTTGTAGTGATTCTCAAGTGTCTCTGCCCCAGGCGGAATTGCACCGCCCTTACCAGGGGCCAGGCTGAGTAATCCTCTCAGGTTCGCTTTCGGGAGCTTTTGTTCCCTGAACGCTTTCCGTAGAGTTCTGGAGGACGGGAATGAAAATGGCTGCCTCCCAATCTCCGGCTCGGAGGAGCTGAGAGCTAGGGGCTCCAGTCTTCAGTGCACCTTCAGAGAAAAGCGTTTAATCACTCCCGTCTCCCCAGCCTCTGGCCGTGCCTGGGGAAAATCGTGCGTAATTAGTCCCATCTCACTGGCTTCTGGGAGCGCTCCGAGCTCACCCAGCCTGTGACCAAGTGTCTCTGTCTCTGGCTGAGTCCCACCTGGAGTCTCCGAACCCTGTAGATCCCTGAGCTCTCCCGGGTTGGAGTCTCCCCGGATCTTTTGGGGACCCCTCGCACAGAGCACCGGCCCGTGTCACAGAGCACCAGCCCGTGTCACAGAGCACCGGCCCGTGTCACAGACTACGGCTCTAGGAAACCTCAGCTCTGTCTCCGCAGCCGGCTTCCCCACTCTAATACCTGTGAGCTCTGCAACACTCAGACACCACTGATCCTTCTGTGACCCCACGGGACCTGAGTCCATGCTGTCCCCGTGAGGTCTTCACCCCAGTTTAGCCTCTGGAGCGATGTCCCTCCGTGGAGTAGACTTTTAAAAGTCCTGATTTGTGCTCCGCCGCTTGCCCGGGAGCCGGCCCCTCCCCCTGGGGTCTATCTTCTCGTCGTGTTGGATTCACTTCTCCGCTGGTCCTACCTTTTAGAAAGTGGTCGATTTTCTCTTTCTAGAATTGTTGTTTTTCTTCTCTTCTATCTCCTGTTGGATTCATAGGTGTTCGGAATGGTTTGATAGGCTAGCTGATCTCCTGCTGGCTGATGTCGTCTCAGCCTGCTACTTCTCCCCCGTCTTGACTCCTCCCCCTCTTGTCATCTACTTTTGTCGGTCTTTTTGTTTGTGTGTTTTTGTTTGTATATTTCATAAATCTTACTTTGGGGCCCTTTTGGGCTGGGTTTTCTTTATTATTTTATCTTTCTTTTTATTCCTGTCTCTCACTCTCTTTTTCTTTTCTTTTTTCTTTCTTTTTGGTGGGGACTCTTGATTGCTCAGAAGCATTCCAGGGTGCACCTTGCCTACACCACAGTTGATACATTCAGCTACACATCCGTTCAGCTGTATCTCACCAAAATGACTAGGAAGAGGGATGCCCAACAGAAGAAAAATTCAGAGACTGGGCCTTCTGAATCAGAGCTCTTGGATATGATATAGACAGTATGTCGGAAAGGGAATTCAGGTCAACAATTATCCAGACAATAGCTAGATTGGAGAAAGTCACTGCTGATAAAATGAAATTGATTAGGGCAGAAGTGAAAGCCACCAGGGACTGATGTTCACAGTGTTCTCAATGAGTTCTAACCTAAACTAAATTCTCTAAAATCCAGGGTAACTGAGGCAGAAGATAGAATTAGTGATCTAGAGGACAAACAGATAGAGAAAAAGGATCAGGAGGAAGCCTGGAACAAACAACTTAGAAACCATGAAAACAGAATTAGGGAAATAAATGACGTCATAAAACATTCCAACGTCTGAATTATTAGAATCCCTGAGGGGGAGGAGAAAGAAAGAAGACTAGAAGATATAGTTGAACCAATTCTCCATGAAAATTTACCCAATCTCATGAATGGAACCAGCGTTCATATCCTAGAGGTAGAAAGGTCTGCCCCCAAGACCATAGAATCCAGAAGGACCTCCAGACACCTGATAGTGAAAATGATGATTCATAATTGTATACAGGAGCTCTTGAAGGCAGCTAGGGGGAAAAAAATCCTTATGTACAGAGGAAAGCCCATCAGAAAAACGTCATACCTGTCCACAGAAACCTGGCAAGCCAGGAAGGGCTAGCAAGACATATTCAGAACAATAAATGAGAAGAACATGCAGCCAAGAATACTTTGTCCAGCAAGACTGACATTCAAAATAGATCGAGAGATGAAGATCTTCAAAGACTGGCAAGGTTTAAAAGAGTATGCGACCACCAAGCCGACACTGCAGGAAATATTAAGGGGGGGGTTCTATAAAAGAGGAAAAATCCTAAGAATATCATTGAACAGAAATATATGGAGACAATCTAGAGAAACAAAATCTTCACAGGTAACATGATGTCAATAAAAATGTATCTCTCAATAATCACTCTCAACGTGAATGGCCTAAATGCTCCCATAAAATGACACAGGGTTTCAGATTGGATAAAACGACAGGACCCACCCATATGCTGTCTACAAGAGACCCATTTCAAACCTAAGGATACATCCAGACTGAAAGTGAAGGGATGGAGAAGCATCTTTCATGCCAATGGGCATCAAAAGAAAGATGAGGTAGTGATTCTCAAATCAGATAAATTAGATTGTAAACTAAAGACTGTAGTCAGAGATACAGAAGGACAATACATAGTTCTTAAAGGGATTATCCACCAAGAAGATCTAACAATTATAAATATTTATTCCCCCAATATGGGAGCAGCCAATTACATAAGAAAACTGTTAATCAAGATAAAAAGTCATATTGATATGAATACATTAATAGCAGGATATCTTAACATGCCACTCTCAGTAATAGATCATCCAAGCACAAAATCAATAAAGAAACAAGAGCATTGAATGACACATTGGACCAGACAGACCTCATAGATATATACAGAGCATTCCACCCTCAAACAACAGAATACACATTCTTCTCGAGTGCACGTGGAACCTTCTCCAGAAGAGACCACATACTGGGTCACTAATCAGGGTTCAATGGATACCAAAAGATTGAGATTATTCCCTGCATATTCTCAGATCACAATGCTTTGAAACTAGAGCCCAACCACAAGGAAAAGTTTGGAAGGAATTCAAACACCTGGAAGCTAAAGACCACCTTGCTTAAGAATGCTTGCACCAATCAGGAAATCAAAGGAGAACTTAGACAATTCACAGAAACCAATGAGAATGAAGACACTTCGGTCCAAAAACCTATGGGATACAGCAAAGGTCTCCTAAGGGGGAAATACATAGCCAACCAAGCCTCCCTCAAAAAAATGGAAAAATCCAGAATATACCAGCTTTCTCTACACATTAAAGAACTGGAGAATCAACAACAAATTAAGCCAAATCCACACACAAGAATGGAAATAATCAAGATTAGAGCAGAAATCAATGAGATAGAAATTAGAGATACAGTAGAACACATCAATGAAACTAGAAGCTGGTCTTCTGAAAGAATCAATAAGATCAATAAACCATTGGCTAAACTAATCCAAAAGAAAAGAGAGAAGGCCTAAATTAATAAATTTTGAATGAATAGGGAGAGATCACAGCTAACACCAAAGAAATAGAAACAATCATCAGAAATTATTATCAGCAGTTACATGCCAATAATTTAAGCAACTAGATGAAATGGATGCATTCCTGGAAAAGTATAAACTTCCAAAATTGAACCAGGAAGAAATTGACAACCTGAAGAGAACAATATCTAGTAATGAAATTGAAGCAGTGATCAAAAACATCCCCAAAATCAAGAGCCCAGGACCTGATGGATTCCCTTGGGAATTCTACCAAACTTTCAAAGAAGAAATAACACCCATTTTCCTGAAGCTGTTTCAAAAAATTGAAGCAGAAGGAAAACTTACAGACTCTTTTTATGAAGCCAGCATTACCATGACCCCCAAACCAGGAAAAGACACCACCAAAAAGAATTTCAGACCAATATCACTGATGAATGTGAATGCTAACATTCTCAACAAGGTCCTAGCAAATAGGATCCAACAGCACATTAAAGATTATCCACCATGACCAGGTGGGATTCATCCCTGGGTTGCAAGGATATTTCAACATTCCCAAATCAATCAGTGTGATAGAGCAAATCAATAAGAGAAGAGAGAAGAACCACATAGTCCTCTCAATTGATGCAGAAAAAGCATTTGAAAAAATCCAGCATCCGTTCCTCGTTAAAATGCTTCAAAGTACAGGGATAGAAGGAACATTCCTGAACTTCTTAAAATCTATCTATGAAAAACCCGCAGCAAATATCATCCTCAATGGAAAAAAGCTCACAGCCTTCCCATTGAGATCAGGAACACGACAAGGATGCCCACTCTCACCATTCTTGTTCAACATAGTATTAGAAATCCTTAGCAAGAGCATCAGACAACAAAGAGAAATAAAAGATATTCAAATGGGCAATGAAGAAGTCAAACTCTCTCCCTTCACAGATGATATACTTTATATGGAAAACTCCACCCCCAAACTACTAGAACTCATTCAGCAATTCAGTAATGTGGCAGGATACAAAGTCAATGTACAGAAATCAGTTGCTTTCTTATACACTAACAATGAAAACACAGAAAGGGAAATTCGAGAATTGATTCCACTTACTATAGCACCAAGAACCATAACATACCTGGGAATAATCCTAACCAAAGAGGTAAAGGATCTGTACTCGAGGAACTACAGAACACTCATGAAAGAAATTGGAGAAGACACAAAAAGATGGAAGACCATTCCATGCTCATGGATCAGAAGAATAAACATTGTTAAAATGACTACACTGCCTAGAGCAATCTATACTTTTAATGCCATTCCATGTATTTTTCAAATAGCTGGAGCAAACAATCCTAAAATTTGTATGGAATCAGAAGAGTCAATGAATTGCCAAGGAAATGTTGAAAAAGAAAAACAAAACTGGGGGCATCACGTTGCCTGATTTCAAGCTCTACTACAAAGCTGTGATCACCAGGACAGCATGGTACTGGCATAAAAACAGACACATAGACCAGTGGAACAGAGTAGAGAGCCAAGGTACAGACCCTCAACTCTATGGTCAAATAGTCTTCGACAAAGCAGAAAAAAATATACAGTGGAAAAAAAGACAGTCTCTTCGATAAATTGTGCTGGGAACATTGGACAGCTATATGTAGAAGAATGAAACTTGACCATTCTCTTACACCGTACACAAAGAAAAACTGAAAATGGATAAAAGACCTCAGTGTGAGACAGGGATCCATCAGAATCCTAGAGGAGAACATAGGCAGTAACCTCTTCGATATCAGCCACAGCAACTTCTTTCAAGATATGTCTCTAAAGGCAAAGGAAACAAAAGCAAAAATGAACTTTCAGGACTTCATCAAGATCCAAAGCTTCTGCACAGCAAAGGAAACATTCAACAAAACAAAGAGGCAACCCATGGAATGGGAGAAGATATTTGAAAATGACAATACAGATAAAAGGCTGATATCCAGGATCTATAAAGAACTTCTCAAACTCAACATACAAAAAACAGATAAACATGCCATAAAATGGGCAGAAGACATAAACAGACACTTCTCCAATGAAGACATACAAATGGCTACCAGCCACATGAAAAAATATTCATCATCACTAGCCATCAGGGAGATTCAAATCAAAACCACATTGAGATAGCAACTTACACCAGTTAGAATGGCCAAAATTAACAAGACAGGAAACAACATATGTTGGAGAGGATGTGGAGAAAGGGCAACCCTCTTACACTGTTGGTGGGAATGCAAGTTGGTGCAGCCACTTTGGAAAACAGTGTGGAGATTCCTTAAGAAGTTAAAAATAGAGCTTCCCTATGACCCTGCAATTGCACTACTATGTATTTACCCCAAAGATACAGATGTAGTGAAAAGAAGAGCCATCTGTACCCCAGTGTTCATAGCAGCAATGGCCATGGTCACCAAACTGTGGAAAGAAACAAGATGTCCTTCAACGGATGAATGGATAAGGAAGATATGGTCCATATATACTATGGAGTATTATGCTTCCATCAGAATGGATGAGTACCCAAATTTTATATCAATATGGACGGGACTGGAAAAGATTATGCTGAGTGAAATAAGTCAAGCAGAGGGAGTCAATTATCATATGGTTTCACTTATTTGTGAAGCATAAGAAATAACACACAGAAAATGGGGAGATGGAGAGGAGAAGGTAATTGAGGGAAATTGGAGGAGAAGATGAACCATGAGAGATTATGGACTCTGAAAAACAATCTGAGGGTTTTGAAGGTGCAGGGTTGGGAAGTTAGGTGAGCTGGTGGTGGATGTTATGGAGGGCACGTATTGCCTGGAGCACTGGGTGTGGTTCATAAACAATGAATTCTGGTACACTGATAAGAAATTAAAAGAATAAAAAATTTTAAAAAGAGTTGGATGTTTAACTGACTGAACCACCCAGGCACTCTGAATTTTTCACATTTCAACGTGAGTGGCTTAATCAAAATCTTATATCTGCTCCGATAAAATGTGGGTAAATCCTTCACTTCTGTTGCACTTCATCTGAGTCTGTTTTTCCTCAGTATTTTCATTTAAGGACTGGGTATGGTTAATTTCATTGTTTTCTGTGGCTGAAGAACTTGAGTAGACTGTAACAGGTTTGCTGGTGCTGTAAACAATCTTGATTCAAGAACATGGACTTGGCTTTGTTTATGTAATTTTGTTATATACCCTGTACACAATTCACTCCACCTTATCTGAACTATATCTTATTCCTATATATTTAGGGTTCCATTTCACTCTAGACCACATTCCTAATTTAAAGTAGAACATTGGTAACTGTCTCCAACAGAGACAGTCAATCAGGTTGTTTACTTCCTCCATCTTATTATCTCCCCAAAGAGTGGATGGAAAATATAGATAAAACTCATCGGCTGTGTCCCAGGCATTATTAAATCAAAAGGTTAGAAGTGTCTTTAATTGTAATTCTCCTTGTGAATCCCCCTTCCTCGCTTGTTTACTCCCTTGGATAATCTTGCTCTATTTATTTTCTCTTTTGTCTTCTGATCTTCTAAATCCTGGAACATAGCTGGAATTAATTATCTCTTAGTGTTTATAATAATTCTGTTTTCCAGCTCTACCTTTCCTTCCAGTTTGGTGAAATGAAAATGGCAGGCCTCTGCTTAGATACTGAGGTGGAGGGAAACAAACAAAAAAGGTGTTTATTCTCAAGGGATTTGGAGTGTAGCTGCACAAACACCTCTGATTTTTGTTTTTGTTTTTGTTTTTCATATGGAGATTGAGGTTTATCAGGAGCTTTTACTCTCCCTCTGCCAATGGTTGCTTTAAGTAGGCTGTAAGTCCATCTTTTCAAGAACCATTATCAGGTTATTATTTTAGGTTATTACTTTTTCAATATTTGTTTTGCTCCTTTAAAAATGTATCACTACTGTAGGGGCACCTGGGTGGCTCAGTGGGTTAAGGCCTCTGCCTTTGGCTTGGGTCATGGTCTCAGGGTCTTGGGATGGAGCCCCGCATTGGGCTCTCCGCTCAGCGGGGAGCCTGCTTCCTCCTCTCTCTGCCTGCCTCTCTGCCTACCTGTGATCTTTGTCTGTCAAAAAATAAATAAATAAAATCTTTTTAAAAAATGTATCACTACTGTAAACTTCTTTTCCTTTATTTATTTTGATTTAGGGACATCCTATAATATCTAAACCAGTTAAGTTATGGAGTGCTTACTATATTCTAGGCATAAGTTGTGCACAAAGTAGAGGTGCATAAATGCCTAGAGGTCAGTGAAGAATTAAGCTTAATTAAGTTTGTTTAGCTGTACAGTGGAGTATAAAATGATCATATTTAAAAAAAAGAAATATACATGTTTTTCTGTTATTTGTTTTATATTATTAAAAGTATCTGAAAGGATATGTATTAGTTAAATAGTATTATTTCAGTTGGGAATGGGTTACAGAATACATGCATACTATATTTCATACATGTTTGCATTTTTAGCTTTTTATGATGAGAAAATATTGTTTTATGATAAGAATAAATGATGTTCTTAAAACAAGCTTTAATGTCAGTACATAAAAGTCACTGAGAAATAGACTAATCTGTAGTCAAATGTCCTTATTTTCTTAAATATTGCTCCATGTTCTATCATTCTTAAAATATGGTGCATGCTAATTATTATTTATGCACAGTTGTTTTAGGGAACTTCTCATGTTTTCCAGAAAAAAAAAATAAGTAAAAGAAAGAAATGTTTTATTTTTCTCAGTTAAAAACACTAATGGGAATCTCACTACTTATAAGATGAAATCTACAAAATGATATCCCAAACTCCTTGACATAGCACAAAGGATTATTCATCTCTGACTTCAGAAGTTTTAATTTCACTTCCTGATATTCAGCATCACCTTTTGTAGAATATGAGTCATATGAAACCAGGGATTAGCATTTTATTTTACTGCTGTATTTCCAATACCTAGAATAATGCTAGTAACATAGTGATTTCTCAGTAAATATTTTTTGTGAAAAAATGAAGAAATTCAGTGTACTTGAGCAAGTTATTTAATAAGAATGACATTAATTTATAAAGTTGTTTTGAAACATAAAAAAATGCTCTCTATAAAGAAGATGTGGTATATATATATACAATGGAATACTATGCAGCCATCAAAAGAAATGAAATCTTACCATTTGCGACGACATGGATGGAACTAGAGCGTATTATGCTTAGCGAAATAAGTCAACTGGAGAAAGACAACTATCACATGATCTCCCTGATATGAGGAAGTGGAGATGCAACGGGGGTGGGAGTTAAGGTGGTAGGAAAAGTAAAAATGAAACAAGATGGGATCGGGAGGGAGACAAACCAAGAGAGACTCTTAATGTCATAAAACAAACTGAGGGGGGTGGGGGGGAGAGGGGTTGGGAGAGGGTGGTGGGGTTACATTATATGTTTAAATAAAGCTTAAATTAAAAAATGCTCTCTAGCCCTCTTCTAGGTACCCATATTTACTTAATTATCCCAAATTATTTCTTTTGTGCAGAGCTGTGTACTCTGTACCTCATAATATTTCTTATTGGACCATAAATTAACTATACCTTTAATCATTTTTAAATCCTAATTTATTATTAAAATATTTCTATACATATTATTGCTACATTGCTTATAAAACCACTAATCATGGAAACAAAAACATAATTTTCCCTTAATATCAGGAACACAACAGGGATGCCCACAGCATGCTTTCCATATACATATTTTTAAGATTTTATTTATTAGACAGAGAGAGACACAGCAAGAGAGGGAACACAAGCAGGAGGAGTGGGAGAGGGAGAAGCAGGCTTCCCACTGAGCAGGGAGCCAGATGCATGGCTTGATCTCAGGACTCTGGGATCATGACCTGAGCCAAAAGCAGCTGCTTAATGACTGAACACCAAGCCACCCAGGTGCCCTATATAGCATCCTTTCTTGAGGAAAACTTTTAACAGTGTAGGGATAGAGGGAACACACCTCAACATCATAAAGGCCATATACAAAAGACCCACAACTAATATCACCCTCAACAGGGGGAAAAAAAAAAAAACTGAAAGCTTTTCTCCTAAGGTCAGGAACATGATGGGGATGTCCACTCTCAATGCTATTGTTCAACATAGTACTGTTAGTTCTTGACTCAGCAATTAGACAACAAAAATAAATAAAGGGCATCCAAATCAGCAAAGAAGAAGTCAGGCTTTCATTCTTTGCAGACGATGTGATTGTCTATGTAAAAAACCTAAAAGACTTCACCCCCAAATTGTTAGAAGTGACACAGGAAGTCAGCAGAGTTGCAAGATATAAAATCAATGCACAGAAAGCAGTTGCATTCTATACACAAACAATGAGGCAGAAGAAAGGGAAATCCAGGAACCAATCCCATTTACAATTGCACCAAAAACCTAAGATACCTAGGAAAAAAACCTAACCAAAAAGTAAAGGATCTGTACTCTGAAAACCATAGAACACTTATGAAAGAAACTGAGGAAGACACAAAGAAATGGAAAACCTTCCATGCTCTTCATTAGAAGAACACATATTGTTGAAATGCCTATGCTACCCAAAGCAACTTATACATTCAGAGCAATACATATCAAAATGCCATCAACAGTTTTCACAAAGCTGGAAGAGACAGTCCAAAATTTGTATGGAATGGGAAAAGACCATGAATAGCCAAAAGTATGTTGAAAAAGAAAACCAAAGCTGGAGGCATCACAATTCTGGACTTCAAGCTGTATTATAAAGCTATAATCATCAAGGCAATAGACACTGGCACAAAAACAGACATATACATTAATGGAATGGAAGAAAGATCCCATAAATGAACCCTCAACTCTATAGTCAACTAATCTTCCACAAAACAGTCAAGAGCATCCAATGGAAATAAGACTGTTTCTTCAACAAATAGTATTGTGAAAATTGGACAGCTAGATGCACAAGAATGAAACTGGAGCACTTTCTTACACCATACACAAAAATAAATTCAAAATGAATGAAAGATCCAAATATGAGATAAGAATCCATCACCATCCTTAGGAGTACAGAGGCAGCAACCTCTTTGACCTCAGCTGCAGTAACTTCTTGCAAGGCACATCTGCAAAGGCAAGAAAAACAAAGGCAAAAACGAACTATTGGAACTTAATCAAGATAATAGCTTTTGCACAGCAAAGGGAGCAGTTGGCTAAACCAAGACAATCAACAGAATGGGAGAAGATATTTGCAGATGACATTTCAGATAAAGGACAAGTATCCAAGATCTATAAAGAAATTATCAAACAATACAAAAACAAACAAACAAACAAACAACAACAACCAAAAAACCCAGTCATGAAATAGGCAGAAGACATGAACAGACATTTCTCCAAAGAAGGCATAGAAGTAGTGAACAGACACATGAAAAAAATGCTTAACATCAGTGGTCATCAGGGAAATACAAATGAAAGCCACAATCACACCACTCAGCATGACTAGAATTAACAAGGCAGGAAACAACAGATATTGACTAGGATGTGAAAGGATGAGGAAAGGGGAACCCTCTTACACTTTTGGTGGGAGTGTAAACTGGTACAGCAACTCTGGAAAACCATATGGATGTTCCTCAAAACGTTAAATTAGAGCTACCCTACAACCTAGCAATTGCACTACTAGGTATTTACCCAAAGAATACAAACAGAGTGATCTGAAAGTGTACATGCATCCCAGTGTGTATGGCATCAATGTCCACAAGAGCCAAACTATGAAAGAGCCCAGATGTCCACCAACAGATGAATGGATAAAGATGTGAGATATAGATGACATAGATAGATATAGATATCTATCTATATCTATACCTATATCTATATCTGAATATTACTCAACCATCAAAAAATAAAATCTTGCCATTTTCAGCAACATGGATGGAACTAGAGGGTGTTATGCTAGGCAAAATAAGTCAGTCAGAGAAAGAGAATGGTCATGATTTCACTCCTATGTAGAATTTAAGAAACAAAACAGAGGATCATATGGGAAGGGATGGAAAAATAAAATAAGATGAAATCATAGAGGGAGGCAAGTCATAAAAGACTCAAGTATATGAAACAAACTCAGGTTTGCTGGAGGGAAGGTAGGTGGGAGGATGAGGTAACTGAATGATAGGCATTAAGGATGGCAGGTAATGTAATGTGCACTGGGTGTTATATGCAACTGATGAATAACTGAAGTCTATCTCTGAAACTAATGTTACACTATATATTAATTAATTGAATTTAAATAAAATAAAATTTAAACAAAGAAGATATAGCACTTGTATATTTATGCGCCCAACATTGGAGCACCCAAATATATAAAAGAATTAATAAAAACATAAAGGAACAAATTGATGATAATACAATAATAATAGAGGACTTTAATGCTTTATAGCAATAGGCAGACCATTTAAACAGAAAATAAACAAGGACACAATGCCTCTGAATGACACACTGGACCAGATAGACTTAACATATATATTTAGAATATTCCATTATAAATCTTTAGAATACACATTTTTCAAGTGCACATGAAATATTCTCCAGAATAGATAACATATTATGTCAGAAAACAGGCCTCAACAATACAAAAATATTTAGATCATACCAGCACTGGTTTTGGCCAAAACGTTATGAAGCTAAAAGTCAATGACAAGAAAACAATCAGGAAAGAACTCAAGTACATGGACGTTAAACAATGTACCATTAAGCAATGAATGGGTCAATCAAGAAATCAACGAAAACATTTAAAAAATGAAAATAAGTTAAAATGAAAACACCATGGCCGATAGCATTAAGGGTGCAACAAATGTGGTCCTAAGGCAGACAATATAGCAAGATAGTCCTACTTGAAGAAGCAAGTAATATCTCAAAAAAATAACCTAACTTTACCCCTAAGGGACCTAGAACAAGAACAACAAAAGAAGCCTAAAGACAACAAGGAAGGATGTAATACAGCTAGAGTAGAAATAAATGATATAGAAAATAAAAAACAAACACATAAAACAAAACAAACAAACAAACAAAAAACCAATAGAACAGATCAACAAAACCAGGAGCTGGTTCTTTGAAAAAATCAAAATTGATAAAGCTCTATCTAGCCAGAACTAGAAAAAACAAAAGAGAAGGGACCTAAAAAATTAAATTATGAATGAGAGAGGAGAATTAACCAACAACACAGAAACACATTTATAAGAAAATATTATGAAAAACTCTATGCCAAAAATTGGATAACCTGGAAGAAATGGATAAATTCCTAGAAACACATAAAATATACAACAGGAAGAAATGGAAAATTTCAGCAGGAGAATAATTAGCAATGAAATTGAATCAGCAATCTAAAATTTTCCAACAAACAAAAGTTCAGGATTAGAAGTCTTCACAGGTGACTTCTACCAAGGGTTTAGAGAAGAGTTAATACCTATTCTTCTCAAACTATTCCAAAAATTAGAAAAAAATGTCCAAATTCATTATATGAGACCAGCAATAGAGTGATACCAAAACTGGAAAAAAAAACTTCACTAAAAAAGGAGTATGATGTAATGAGCACTGTGTATTATATGTAAGTGATGAATCGCTAAATTCTACACCTGAAACTAATTATACCATATATTTTAAGTAACTAGAACTTAAATAAAAAATTGAAATAGAAAAAAAAGCCATATAAAAGAGTACATAGGCCAGTATCCTAATGAACATGAATGGAAGAATTCTCAATTAGGAATCTAACTCTAACAATACATTAAAAAAATGATTCACTACTATCAAGGGGGGATTGTTCCTGGGTTACAAGAGTGGCTCGGTATTCACAGATCAATCATTGTGATATAACACATTAACAAAATAAAGGATGAGAACCATATGATCATTTCAATAGATGAAGAGAAGGCATTTGACAAAGTACAATATCCACTAATGATAAAAACCCTCAACATTTTAGCTTTAGAGGGAACAGACCTCAACATAATATATGAAAAATTCCACAGCTAAGATCATCCTCAATGGGGGAAAAACAGAGAACTTTTCCTCTACAGTCAGGAATAAGACAGGGGTGTCCACTCTCACCACTGTTATTTAATGTAGTACAAGAAGTCCTAGTCACAGCAAGCAAAAAAAGAAATCAAAGGCATGCAAATCAACAAGGAAGAAGGAAAAGTTTCACTATTTGCAGAGAACATGATACCTTATATAGAAAACCTGAAATAGTCTACCAATAAACTGCTAGAACTGACACATAAATTCAGTAAAGTTGTAGGATTCAAAAATCAATGTACCAAATATATTGCATTTCTATTCCTCCATAACGGAAAAGCAGAAATAAAAATTAATTAATTATCACCATTTACAATTGCAAGAAAAAAATGACAAGACACCTAGGAATAAACCTAACCAAAGAGGTGAGAGACCTGCATTCTGAAAATTATAAAACATTGATGAAAATAATAGAAAATGATATAAATAAATAGAGATATGAATTGGAAGAAAGCATACTACCCAAAGCATTTTACAAATTTCATGAAATCCCTATCAAAAAAACAACACCATTATTCACAGCTAGAAAAAAAAAATCCTAAGATTTGTATAGAACCAGAACAGAATCCAAACAGTAAAGAAAACTTGAAAAAAGAGCACCTGAATGGCTCAGTGGGTTAAGCCTCTGCCTTTGGCTCGGGTCATGATCTCAGGGTCCTGGGATCAAGCCCCACATCAGGCTTTCTTCTCAGCAGGGAGCCTGCCTCCCCCTCTATCTCTGCCTGCATCCCTACCTACTTGTGATCTCTCTCTCTGTCAAATAAATAAAATCTTTTAAAAAAACTTGAAAAAGAAAAGCAAAGCTGGAGGCATCACAATTCTGGATTTCAAGTAATATTTCAAAGTTTTAGTGATGAAAACAGTATGGTGCTGGCACAAAAATAGAAACATAGATCCATGGGGAGCGCCTGGGTGGCTCAGTGGGTTAAAGCCTCTACCTTCAGCTCAGGTCATGATATTAGGGTCCTGGGATCGAGACTACATCGGGCTCTCTGCTCAGTGGAGATCCTGCTTCCTCCTCTCTCTCTCTCTGCCTGCCTCTCTGCCTACTTGTGATCTCTGTCTGTCAAATAAATAAATAATATCTTAAAAAAAAGAAACATAGATCAATGGAATGTAATAGGAAACCCAGAATTGGACCTACAACTTTATGGTCAATTAATCTTTAACAAAACAGGATAGAATATGCAATGGTAAAAAGAGTGTCTTCAGTAAATGGTGTTGGGAAACCTAGACAGCATCGTGCAAAAGAATGAAGCTGGACCACTTTCTTACACCATACACACAAATAAGTTCAAAATGGATGAAAGACTTAAATGTGAGACATGAAAATATAAAAAATCCTAGAGGATAACATAAGCAATAATCTCTTTGACATCAGCTACAACAGCTTCTTTCTGATATGTATCTCAATGCAAGGGAAACAAAAGCAAACATATACTATTGTGACTTCATAAAAATAAAAAACTTCTGCACAGTGAAGGAAACAATCAACAAAACTAAAAGGAAACCTATGGCATGTGAGAAGATATTTGTAAAATACATATCCAATAAAGGAGTAGTATCCAAAATGTATAAATAACTTACAAATTTCAATACCCAACAAATGAGTAATCCACTTAAAAATTGGGATGAAGACATGTATAGACATTTTTTTCAAAGAAGTCATGCAGATGGCCAACAGACCCATGAAAAGATGCTCATCATCACTGATCATCAGGGTAATGCATATCAACACTGCAATGAGATACTACTTCACATCTGGCAGAAAGGCTAAAATCAATAATGCAAGAAACATTAGGCATTGGCAAGAATTTGGAGGAAGGGAAAACCTCTTGTACTGTTGATGAGAATATTTCTATTGTGGAAATCAGTATAGAAGAGCCTTAGAAAGTTAATAATAGAACTGCCCTACGATCAAGCAATTGTACTACTAGGTATTTATTCAAAGAATACAAAACTACTAATTCAAAGGGATATATGTACCCCAATGTTTATAGCTGCATTATTTACAATAGCCAAATTATGGGAACAGCCTAAGTATCCATTTATAGATGAATGGATGAAGAAATATGATATATATGAAATATATATGAAATATTTCATTTATGTATTTAATTTATGTAATTATTAATGTAATAATTAATATTCCATTTATGTGTTCCATATAAGTGGTATTCCATATATATGTATATATATACATATATGTATATAAATATATATATATTCCATATGCAGCCATAAAATGAATGAAATCTAAAAAAATATGAATTCTTTCCATTTGTGACAATGTGGATGGAGCTAGAGAGTATTATGCTAAGCAAAATAAACCAGTCAGGGAAAGACAAATGCCGTATGATTTCACTCATATGTGGAATTTAAGAAACATAACAAATGAACAAAGAGGGGGAAAAAGAGAAGGAGAGGCAAACCAATAAACAGACTCTTTATTGTAAAAGAACAACCCGATAGTTACCAAAGGGAAGGTGGAAGGGGTGATGGGTTAAATAAGTGATGAGGATTAAAGAATGCACATGTTGGGACATCTGGGTGGCTCAGTGGGTTAAGCCGCTGCCTTTGGCTCAGGTCATGATCCCAGGGTCCTGGGATCGAGTCCCACATGGGCTCCTTGCTCGGCAGGAAGCCTGCTTCTCTCTCCACCTCTGCCTGCCTCTCTGCCTACTTGTGTGCTCTCCCTCTCTCCTTCTCTCTGACAAATAAATAAAAAAAATTAAAAAAAAAGAATGCACTTGTTGTGATGGGCCCTGGATGTTGCATGGATGTGTTGAATCACTATATTGTATACCTGAAATAAGTCCCACAATATTTTAATAACAAAATAGAATTTATCATGTAAGTAAAAAGTTGGTTTAACATTTGATAACCAACAGCAAAATATACCATATTAATAAATGACAGAATTCTTATGATTATCTCAATAGACACAGAAAAAGCATTTGAAAAAATCCAATATTTTCATTGTGAACATGCTAAGGTGTTAGTTATACAAAGTAACTATCTCAATATGGACATTTATAAAAATACATAACTTAACATCATGCTCAATAGTGAAAGAATAAATACTTTTTCCCTCAAATCAGGAGTGGGACAAGGATATTTGTTCTCACCAATTCTATTTAACATAGTACTGTTGGCTATAGCCAGGATAATTAGACAAGGGGGAAAAAATTCAGAGTGAATGAACAACTGAACAATCTCTGTTTGCAGATGGTACAGATGGTATGTTCTTTCTTATAGAAAATCATAAAAAGCCACTAATATTCTATCAGAATTAATAAATGAACTTAGCTAGGTTACAAGATATATTATCAATATACGAAAATCAATAGTATTTCTATGCTCTAACAGTAAACAATACAAAAAATTAAATTAATGAAATGATTACATTAAGAATAGCATCAAATGACAAATGGATGCATGAAAAGTTGTTCAAGATAACTAATTATCAGGGAAATGTGAATCAAATCCACAAGGAGGTATCATGTCATAACTGTTAGAATAGCTATTATCAAAAAGACAAGATACATCAAGCGTTGGTGAGGCTATGGAGAAAAGGGAACTCTTGTGAACTTTTGGTAGGCCTGAAAATTTGGTACAGCCACCAGAACAATAAACAGTTTCCTCAAAACATTAAAAACAGAACTATTTGTTCCTGTAATCACAGTTCTTGTTATATATTCAAAGGAAATGAAAACAAGATATTAAGGAATTATTTGCATACATGCATATATATTGCATATATATTATATGTATTATATATATTATATATATATCCATTCATTTATTGATGGGCACTTAGGATGTTTCTATACATTGACTATTGTTGATAATGCTGCAATGAATATGGGTGTGCAAATTATATATATATATATACATATAAAATACATATACAATATACATATATACATATACAATACACATACAATATACATATAATATATACATATACATATATATGTATATATATATATATATATACCACATGCTAAGTGAAATGGCATTTTCTGGTGGTGGCAGTGGTGATATCATCCAATGTTTCAGCTGTCCAGTGTCTAGTAGAGATATCCTAATCTCTTCCTGTGACATGACTTTGCCTGTAGTTTTATCAGCATAAATTGCCTTGGTTCTTACTCATTTTATTTTTAATGTAGTTTTCTATTCTTATCAGTTGTACATTGGCAGTTTAAAAATTAAAAGATCTACAAAACTGAGGGAATATAGTGGTGACTTGCTCTTCCCCCACTACATTTCCAAATTTTCAGAGATAAGCACTCCAATTCTCTTAACTTTTCCTTGTGGTATTTGTCTTCACATCTCTCTCACAAATTACTTATTTTGACAGTTCTTCATGTAATTGTTTTAGGCATATTGGCTTCCAACTACGGGTGATATAAGATTTAGCTTTCAGTTTCCTGCCCCACACCGCAAATGTGTACACTTCCTTATTCTCCACCATCCAAATACAGTTATATTGTAAGTTTGCGTATATCAATAATTATTACTTAATTGTATGACTGTGTAAATGTTAATCAGCTGAACTACGTTGTTTGCAATGAATATTTTTTCCTTTCTTGTTCAACTATCTCCTCTTTATAGTAATAACTGCCTAGCTTTCTCCTTTTTATGGTTTTGTAAATACTTAGTCCTAGACTATCATTTATGCAAAATTAATCTTGATATTTTAGGTATTCTTATAATTTCATTTTTTTAGACTCATCTTTTCTGGG
Organism: Taxidea taxus jeffersonii; assembly: GCA_003697995.1. Taxonomy (NCBI): domain Eukaryota; kingdom Metazoa; phylum Chordata; class Mammalia; order Carnivora; family Mustelidae; genus Taxidea; species Taxidea taxus. The sequence continues at coordinate 54,659 of ML096701.1, read as the reverse complement.
ATGTTTTGATCAAATCCAATGCAGAATGGTTCCTTTCTTGATTGCTTCATGATATAATTTTCTTAAGTAAGCTCCACGCCCAGTGTGGTGCTCAATGCAGGGCTTGAGCTGAGCCACCCAGGTACCCCAGCATATTTTGAGTTCTTCCTTCACCATCCTCCTGGATATTGTTTACATTTATATTTTGTGTTAGAATCCTGTCTTCTAGATATGTCTTTATGCTTTTCTGTATTATCTTTGATTTTGCTGGAATACTCAAGTTATTTCATAAAAAATCAGTCATGGGATGAAAATTTCTTGAGAAGTTTTGATTGTATGAAAATGTCTTTAGACTACCTACACATTTGTTATAGTTCAGTTGAACTGGAAATAATTTTAACTGATAATTTTGAAGTTATTTATCCAGTATTTTTTAGATTTAATGTTGGTGAACCAATTCTGATTCCCGCCTTATGTATGTAACCATTATTTTCCTCTAGAAGTCACTACTGTATTTGGAAATAAATGGTCACTTTAAATAAGGAGTCCCATGTCTTTCAAATCATGAATTTTTGAAGTATTCATTTTATGTTTTTTCCCTTATATTTTCTCTAATATCTCTTCCTGGGACTACTATTAATTGAACATTAGACATCCTGGTATATTTATCCAGTCGTTTTTTTCCTCCAGTCTTATCTTAATGCTATTATTTCTTATTTCTGACTTTTTTTTTAATGCTCTGGAAGACTTCCTCAGATATGTCTTCCAGCTTTGATTTAAATGTTTAATTTTAGTGATTTTTTTTAAATTTTCAAGATCTCCTCTTATATTTGTTCTTAAAGACTTTTTTCTCCCTATAAAATCTTTATTTTAGCCAATTTGTTCACTTTTAACTATATTTGCTTGTTTTGGTGTTTGGTTTTTGTGTGTGTGTGTTAGAGGTTTTGTTAAATGTGTAGTTAGCTTGCCTGCCTCTTCATATTTAAGAGTGGCTAACTGAAACTTATTAGAAATTCTGAGTGCACAGAACATGTCAACCCTGGGCTTCACAAATTGGCAGGAGTTTTATTAAGAAATATTTGATGTTAGTATCTTTAGATCTCTTTTTAAGCCAGTCACATTTCCCAGGGAAGTATCTTCCAGTTCCCAGATAAATGTCTAAGTTTGGTTGCTCATCTTCTCTGATCCTAGTTGGAGGTCTCAAAATGCAGTTTGTAAATTTTTAATTAATATTTCTATTTTCCACCTTCAACTGTACCTGACACTTCTTAATGCAGAAATACTATATGTTATCCTTGAAGGACAATAAACCTTTGGGCTTCTGCTGCTATGAGAGAAATCATCTGGCTACCTGAAGTGAGAAGGGATCTTAGGTTCAAATTCTTAGCTCCATTTCATTCTCTTTTTAAAAATAATTTCATTAATTTAAAATTTTAAAGCTCTTAATCCTTGTAATAAGCTTGCTTTTTCTTTTTTCTTTTTTTTATTGTGTTATGTTAGTCACCATACAGTACAGCATTAGTTTTTGACGTAGTATTCCATGATTCATTGTGTATAACACCCAATGCTCCATGCAATACATGCTGTACATAATACCCATCACCAGGCTCAACCATCTCCCCATTCCCCTCCCTTCTAAAACCCTCAATTTGGTTTTTTTTTTTTTGTTTTTTTTTTTTGTGTGTTGATTTTTTTAAATTTTTTTTTAATTTATTTATTTGATAGAGAGATCACAAGTAGGCATAGAGGCAGGCAGAGCGGGGGGGAAGCAGGCTCCCCATTGAGCAGAGAGCCTGATGTGGGGCTCGATCCCAGGACCCTGGGACCATGACCTGAGCTGAAGGCGGAGGCTTAACCCACTGAGCCACCCAGGTGCCCCTAAAACCCTCAATTTGTTTTGCAGAGTCCACAGTATCTCATGGTTCATCTCTGACTTCTCCCCCTTCATTTTTCCCTTCTCCCAATGCCCTCCATGCTATTCCTTATGGCCCTCAAATAAATGAAACCATATGATAATTTACTTTCTCTGTTTGACTTATTTCACTTAGCATAATCTCCTCCAGTTCCATCCATGTTGATGCAAATGTTGGGTATTCATCCTTTCTGATGGCTGAGAAATATTTCATTATGTATGTGGACCACATCTTCTTTATCCATTCATCTGTTGAAAGGGATCTTGGCTCTTTCCACATTTTGGCTATTGTGGACATTACTGCTATGAACTAGGCCTTCTTTTCACATCTGTATCTTTGGGTAAAAATCCAATAGTGCAATTGCTGGGTCATAGGGGAGTTATATTTTTCATTTTTTGAGGAACTTCCACACTGTTTGCAAAAGTGGCTACTTTTGTCTTTATTGCCACTTCTTGAGGTAAAGGTTTCATCAATTCCTTAGCCATTTGAATGTTCTCTACTGTGAACTGTGTTGCTTCCTGTTCTCCTGCATCTGTTGGCTTAATGTTCAGTTTCATCAATCTGATAATTTTGTTACCAACTTATCCATTCATAATTTGGCTCCTCATGTGTGGCTTCTATTATTTTCTTCTCATCATTTTCTTTGAATTGTAGCTTTTAACTGTGTGTGTGTGTGTGTGTGTGTGTGTGTGTTTACTTTGCCACTTCTATTATTTTTAGGTGGGATTATAGTTGAACCAATGTGTGCACCTAAATATGTTCAATCTATGATCTTTAACTAAAGGCTTTCTGCCTATTTTCTAAATATGACTGTAAATACTTCCCTGATTATTTGAATTCAACAATTCCCAACTAGTAAAATTCTTCTCTATTTAAGTAAGGAGGAACTTGTTTTTGTTGTTGACAAATAAGAATCTTGGCTGATACATGAATTCTTGTATTTTTACATCTATCAATACACATCATTTTATGATAAGTAAATTTTCATTTACTACCATCAGGGTTTAAATTCAAAGACTGCAATATCTAAAAGTTTAGATGGCACTTAGTAATGTGTGTGTGCATGTGTACATAATTACTTTTCTATTTATTGAGTTTAACCATAAAAGTTTTCTAAATGGAGTTTAAGGGAATATTCTATTTCCTTTTTTTCTTTTCTTATCATTACAAAATGGTTAAACAAATTAGCAATAGAAAATGTTTGACATAGGTGATCAAGATTTTAAAAATCCTTTAAACTAACAATAATTATTACCACAAAAACAATAAAATAGGCAAATACTCCATACTACTGACTTAATTTAGTAATTAAACATAATAAGACAAGAAAAACTACTAAGGGCATGTTAAAATTATTTTTATATAATTGTGTTAAATTTGTAGCAAGGATGTCTGAAAAAATAGCAATTGTCAAACATTTATCTTATGTGAGCTTAAAAACTATAACAATCAGTGGGTCAAGCTCTGACAGATCTCTATTACACAGTAGCATATGAATTTAAAAAATCCACTGCTTTTATCCTCATGTCATTGAAATAATGTTACAAAGTCCTTATCAAACCTATGCATTTCAAGAAATTTTATTAATAGTAATGATAGGTCTAACCCAAAAGACAATGAGATGTCTTTCAGTTTATTTTTCTTATTTTGAGAATGAATGATTTCAGCAATTGCAACTTCCTTTAAAAAGAAGATTAAGACATGACTGGGGATAGAAATGGGGAAAATTAATCTCCATAATGTCTATCAACCCAATTCCCACATAACTACCTGCAATAATGCAGACAGAGCCTTAAGAAAAGTCCCCTATGCTGTGCAGAATATTTTTTTTAATATTTTATTTATTTATTTGTTAGAGAGAGAGAGAGCGAGCACAGGCAGACAGAGAGGCAGGCAGAGGCAGAGGGAGAAGCATGCTCCCTGCCGAGCAAGGAGCCCGATGCGGGACTCGATCCCAGAACGCTGGGATCATGACCTGAGCCGAAGGCAGCCGCTTAACCAACTGAGCCACCCAGGCGTCCCATGTGCAGAATATTTTTAATTTGATAGTCCTAATAGTTTATTTTGCTTTTATTTCCCTTGCATCAGGAGACATCTCTAGAAAAGTACGTCTATGGTTGATGTCAGAGACATTACTGCCTGTGTTTTCTCCTAAGATTTTTATGACTTCAGGTCTCACATTTAGGTTCTTCATCCATTTTGAATTTATTTTTGTGTATGGTGTACGGAAGTGGTCCAGTTTCATTCTTTTGCATGTAGCTATCCAGTTTTCCCAACCAATTATTGAAGACTGTCTTTTTCTTGTGGCATATTCTTGCCTCCTTAGTTTAAGATTACATAACCACATATTTATGCACTTATTTCTGTGTTTTCTATTCTGTTCTGTTTAGCTACATATCTATTTTTGTGCTAGTACCATATTGTTTTTTAATTTAAATTTAATTAGCCAAGGTATCATTAGTTTTTGATAGGACACTCAATGATTCATTAGTTGAGTATAACACCATATTTTTTTGATTGTTACAGCTTTGTAATATAACTTGAAATCTGGAATAGTATTATGTCTAGTTTTGCTTTTCTTTTCAAGAGTGCTTAGATTATTTAAAGTCTTTTGTGATTCCACAAAAATTTTAGGATTGTTTGTTCTGGTTCTGTAAAAAATGTTGTATTTTGATAGGGATTGCATTAAATCTATAGGTGACTTTTGGTCATATGGATATTTTAACAATGTTTGTTCTCCCAATCTATGAGTATGGAATATCTCTTCATTTGTCTGGATCACCTTAAATTTCTTTTATCAAAGTTTTATAGTTTTCAGGTTACAGGTCTTTCATCTTCTTTGAGTTTATTCCTAGGTATTTTATTATATTTGGTGCAATTTTAAATGGGATTGTTTTTTAATATTATTTTTTCTGCTTCATTTTTGGTGTATAGAAATGCAACAGTTTTTGGTACATTGATTTTTGTATCCTGTAACAGTTCTATTAGTTTTTTTGTGGAATCTTTACGATATTATTCAACTATAAAAAAGAATGAAATCTTGCCATTTGCACCAATCTGGATTGAGGTGGGAATTATAATGCTAAGTAAAATAAGTCAACCAGAGAAAGAAAAATACCATATGATTTAACTCATAAGAAACTCATAAGAGACAGTACAAAAAAGGGAAGGTGAAGGGGGGCAGAATCAAGAAACAAACTCTTAATTAAAAAGAACACACTGATGGTTACCAGGTGGTTGGTACACACTGGGGTAGACAAAAAAGGAACACACTGAGGTTACCGGAGGTGGTTGGGGGGGGGTTGGGTTAAATAGGTCATAGAAAATAAGGACTGCACTTGTCATGAGGAGCACTGGGTGATGTATGGAACTGTTGTATCATTACATTGTATGCCTGAAACTAATTGTATGTTAACTGGAATTAAAATAATAACTTAAAAATAAAAATAACAGAAACAAGCTCAACTCTATGGATTTCGTCAAAAAAATAAAAAATAAGACTACCATTTGATCCAGCAATTGCACTTCTGGATGTATATCCAAAGGAAATGAAATCACTCTTTCAAAGAGATATCTGCATTCCATGTTCATTACAGTATCATTTACAATAGTCAAGACAAGGAAATAACCTAAGTGTCTGTAATAGATTAATGGATAAAAAATTAAATTGGTGGATAAAGAATATATATGTATATACATATATATCTATGTATTCAACTATAAAAAATAAAATCCTGGTTTTGCAATATGGATGAACGTTTTTAGCAATATGCTACATGAAATAAGTCAGACAAAGAGAAAAACTATTTTATCTTACTTATATGTGTGGTTTAAAAAAGGAATTCAAATAAATAGCATATTGGTGGTTGCCATGGGAAAGGACAGAGATGGGGAAATGGTGGGATGCTGGTCAAAGGGTACAAACTTACAGCTATAAAATGAAGAATTTCTGGGGATGTAATATATGGCATAGTGACTATAGTTACCATCCTATATTTTCCTTGAATAGAGAAAACAAATGTTAGACTAGATTTGTATTAGTCAAGCTGGAAGTTTGCATTCTACCTCTATCCTGGAGAAACTGGAGATAGTCTAGAAAGAGGAATGATGTATTATAAAAGCACGATGGGGACCTAGAATTTACAACCATATCTATATTCCCCCCACTATAGACAGCCAAATTAAAGCAAACAAAGCTGAGGTAAAGGAGAACTTTAATTTTGAATGAAGTCAGAGCTTTTTATTATACTCGGAAGGGCATATGAATTATTAAATATTATTCTTGTGACTGAAAGTAAACAAGACATTTTTAAAAATTTTTTTAAAGATTTTATTTATTTATTAGAGAGAGAGAGAGAGAGCGCGAGCACAGGCAGACAGAGAGGCAGACAGAGGCAGAGGGAGAAGCAGGCTCCCTGCTGAGCAAGGAGCCCAATGTGGGACTCGATCCCAGGACGCTGGGATCATGACCTGAGCCGAAGGCAGCTGCTTAACCAACTGAGTCACCCAGGCATCCCTAAACAAGACTTTTTATTCTCTGAGAATGAGCAGATAAACTATGGAGTCTGCTTAAGATTTATTCCAATACCTAGGAAAGAACTATCCTGACACAATAGGCTCAAATGAGCAGAGAGACAAAATAATTGGATTGTTTGCAGATTGCACTTATGAGAGTCTTATTTGTCCAATATAACGAATTTTGTGAATTGTGGATATGACCAACACAGGATAACAACAAAAATGAAAACTTAACAAATATATACTATAGGGTTGTTTAAAGATATTGGCAAAACTTTTAATACTCATTGTATTAAAAGATTGAGTCTGTATCCTCTCCTTAAATCGGGGATGAAGATCTGTAACTACTGTGATCAATGGAATAAGTTGGAAGTGATGTTGTACAAGAATCTAGCCCCAGTCCTTAAGAAACCAAGAGATCCCACTTACTGTCTCTTGGATTGTTTGGCTGTGGAACCATCAGCTACCCTGTGTACTGGCTTCTTAGATTTGCGATAACAAAGTACCACAAACTGGGTGGCTTTAAATAAATATAAATTTATTCTCTCACAGTTGTGAAAGCTACAAGTCTCCAGTTGAGGTGTTGATAGGGCTGTGCTCTCTCTGAAGGTTCTAGGGTAGACTAAGTTTCTTGTGTTATTGGACATCTTAGATATTTCATTGCTTGTAGATATTTCATTCCAATCTCTGCCTCCTTCATCACAGAATTCTCCCTGTGTGTCTCTTTCTATCACACTACTCTTCTTATAAGGGCACCAGTCATATTAAAATAAAGTCCATCCTATTCCAGCATGACCTCAATTAATTTGTAACAAATCTATTTCCAAATGAAGTCACATTCTGTGGTCCCTGGGATTAAGATATCAGTATAAATTTTAGGGGACACAATGCAACTCATAACATCACAACCTTTAAGAACTTAATCTATATTAGGAAAATAATGAGAATTGTGGAGAAAAATCAATTAAAATGATAATTTGTGGAATTCAGGGGAAGATGGGAGAGTATACTTTTTTGATATACTGTTCAATGATTCATTATTTACATATAACACCCAGTGCTCATAACATCATGTACCCTCCTTATTGCCCATCACTGAGTTACTGCATTTACTACCCACTTGCCTTTCCACAACCCACAGTTTGTTTCCTGGAGTTAAGAGTCTCATATGGTTTTTCTCCCCCTCTTATTTCTTCCCCTTCAGTTTTCTCTCCCTTCTCCTATTGTCCACTGCACTATTATGTTCCACATATGAGTAAAACTGTATGATAACTGTATTTTCTGATTGACTTATTTCACATAGCATAACACCCTCCAGTTTCATCCATTTTGATGTAAACGGTAGATATTCATCTTTTCTGATGGCTGAGTAATATTCTGTTGTATACATGAAACACATCTTCTTTATCCATTCCTCTGTGGAAGGACATCCAGGTTCCTTCCATAGTTTGGCTATTATAGACATTGCTGTTATAAACATTGGGGTTAATATGCCCCTTCCATTCATTACATCTCTATCATTGGAGTAAATACCCACTAGCGCAATTGCTAGGTCATTGGGTAGCTCTATTTTTAACATATTGAGGAACCTTCATACTGTTTTCCGGAGTAGCCATTCCAGCTTGCATTCCCACAAACAGTGTAGGAGTATTACTCTTTATCCACATCCTCACAAACATTTGTCGTTCTCTGTCTTGTTAATTTTAGCTATTCTAACTAGTATATGGCGGTACACCACTTTAGTTTTGATTTGTATTTCCCTGATGGCAAGTGATGTGGAGCATTTTTTCATGTGTCTGTTACCCATTTGTATGTCTTTGGAGAAGTGTCCATTCATGTCTTCTGCCCATTTCTTGACTAGAGTTTTTTTTTTTTTTGGGGGGGGGTGTTGAGTTTGAGAAATGTTTTATACACCTTGGATACCAGCCTTTTATCTGACATGTCATTTGCAAATATCTTCTTCCATTTCATAGGTTTCCTTTTAGTTTTGTTGATGGTTTTCTTTACTGGGCAAAAGATAATTTTATCTTATCTTGATGAAGTCCCAATAGTTTATTTTGTTTTTTTGTTCCTTGACTTTGGAAACGTGTCTTGAAAGAAGTTGCTGTATCCAATGTTGAAAAGGTTGTTGCCTATGTTCTCCTCCAGGATTTTTTTTTTAATTATTTATTTATTTGACAGATAGGGATCACAAGTAGGCAGAGAGGCAGGCAGAGAGAGAGAGACAGGGAAGCAGGCTCCCCGCTGAGCAGAGAGCCAGACATGGGGCTCGATCCCAGGACCCTGAGATCATGACCTGAGCCGAAGGCAGAGGCTTAACCCACTGAGCCACCCAGGCGCCCCTCTCCTCCAGGATTTTGATGGGTTCCTGTCTCACATTTAGATCTTTAATCCATTTTGAGTTTATGTTTGTGTATGGTGTAAAAGAATGGCCCAGCTTCATTCTTCTGTATGTGACTGTCCAATTTTCCCAGTACCATTTATTGAAGACTGTCTTTTTTCCATTGGATATTCTTTCCTGCTTTGCCAAAGATTAGTTGACCATAGAGTTGAGGGAGGGTCCATTTCTGGGGTCTCTATTCTGTTCCACTGACCTATGTGTCAGATTTTATGCTAATACTCTGCTGTCTTGATGATCACAGCTTTGTAATATAGCTTGAAGTCAGGCATCATGATGTCCCCAGCTTTGATATTCTTTTTCAGCATTTCTCTGGTGATTTGGGGTCTTTTCTGGCTCTAAACACATTTGAGGATTGTTTGTTGCAGCTCTGTGAAAAATGGTGGTGTTTTAGTAGGGATTGCATTGATAGTGTAGACTGCTCTGGGCAGCATAAACATTTCAACAATGTTTATTCTTCCAATCCATGATCATGGGATGTTTTTCCATCTCTTTGTGTTTTCCCTCAATTTCTTTCATAAGTGTTCTGTAGTTTGTAGAGTATAGATATTTACCTCTTTGTTTAGGTTTATTCCTAGCTATCTTTTGGGTTTGGGTGCAATTGTAAATGGGATTGATTCCTTAATTTTTCTTTCATCAGTCACATTGTTAGTGTATAGAAATGCATTTCTGTGCATTAATTTTGTATCCTGCCACATTGCTGAATTGCCGTGTGAATTTTAGCAATTTAGGGGTAAAGTCATCTGCATTTTCCACATAAAGTATCATGTTATCTGCAAATAGAGAGAATTTGACTTCTTCTTTTTCAATATGAATGTCTTTTATTTCTTTTTGTTGTCTGATTGCTGAGGCTAGGATGTCTAGTAGTATGTTGAACAGTAGTAGAGAGAGTGGGCATCCCTGTCATGTTCCTGACCTCAGGGGAAAAGCTCTCAGCTTTTCCCCATTGAGAATGATATTCGCTGTGGGCTTTTCACACATGGCTTTTTTGAGATTGAAGTGTGTTCTCTCTATCCCTACACTGTGAAGGGTGTTAGTGAAGAAAGAATGCTGTATTTTGTCAAATGCTTTTTCTTCATCAACTGAGAGCGCCATATGATTCTTGCCCTTTCTTTTATTAATGTTCTCTATCACATTGATTGATTTGTGACTATTGAACCACGTTTGCATCCCGGGAATGAATCCCACCTGGCCATGGTGAATAATTATTTTAATGTACTGCTGGATGATATTGGCTAGGATCTTGGTGAGTATTTTGTTATCTATGTTCATCAGGAATATTGGTCTGTAAATCTTTTTGGTGGTGTCTTTCTCTGGTATTGGGATCAAGGTAATTCTGGCCTCATAAAATGCGTTTGAAAGTTTTCCTTCTATTTCTACATTTTGAAACAACTTCAATGGAATAGGTATTATTTATTCCTTAAATGTTTGGTAGAATTTCCCTGAGAAGTCATCTGGCCCTGGACTCTTGTTTTTGGGGAGGTTTTTGATTACTGCTTCAATTTCCTTACTGATTATCTATCTGTTCAGTTTGTCTATTTCTTCCTGTCTCAGTGTTGGTAGCATATACGTTTCCAGAAATGCATCTATTTCTTACAGATTACTTAGTTTGTTGGAGTATTGTTGTTGATAGTAATTTCTAACAATTGTTCCTATTTCCTTGGCATTAATCATGATCTCTCCCTTTTCATTCATGATTTTATTAATATGGGTCCTTTCTTTTTTCTTTTGGCAAAGTCTGGCCAGGGGTTTATAGATCTTATTAATTCCTTTGAAGAAATAGCTCCTAGTCTTTTGTTTTTTGTCTGTCCTGGAAACTCTTTATTACTCTTTCCATTCTGAAAGACAGCCTTCCTAAATAAAGTATTTTTAGCTGCATTTTCTTCCCATTTAGTACCCTCAATATATCTTTCCATCCCTTTCTGTCCTTCCCGGTTTCTGTGGATAACTCGGATATTATTCTGATGTTCCTCTCTCTGTACATAAGAAATTTCTTCCCCCAGCTGCCCTCAAGATAACTTACTTGGCTCTAAGACTTACAAGCTTCACTATTGTATGTCTGTGTTGATCTATTTTTATTGACTGTGGTGGGGGATCCTCTCTGCTTCTTGGACAGGGATCCTTATTTCCTTCCCCATATTTGGGAAGTTCTCAGCCACAATTTGCTGAAATATACCTTCTACTGTATATTTGACCCCCCACTTTGATCCCAGTGATGCTGATATAGGTCTTTTTCAATGTATCATTCATTTCTCAAAGCCTTTCTTTATGGCATATTAGTTGTTTTTCCCTATTTTCTTTAATTTCCTTCTTCTCCATCAGCCTGTCCTCTAGATGACTTGTTCTCTCTTCTAACTTGTTGACTCTAGCTGTTAGAGCATCCAATTTAGAATGTATCTCATTCAGAGCATTTTTAATTTCAGCCTCATTGCATCTCATTTCTGCCCTTGGAGATTATGCATTGTCATGTATGCTTTTTTTTTTTTTTTTCAAACCTAGCTATTAACTTTATAAATGCTATCCTGAGTTCTATCTCCAACATCTTGCTTATATCCATATCTATTAGCTCTATGGCAGGGGAGATTGCCTCTGGTTCTTTTCTTTGTTGTGAGTTTCTCCTCCTAATCATTCTTTCCAGCCAAGGATAGGTGAGGAAATACATATATACATATATATGTATATATATATATACACACACACACATATATATAGTGCGTAAATTTATATAATGTAGTTATGAAAAATATAAAAGTTAAAAAGTGACTTAAAAACTTAAGTTGGAGTATAATCTACTTGAAATGGGAAAAGTAAGAAGAACAAAATAAAAGAAAAGAAAAGATAAATGTAAAATTTTCACCTGAAGGGTAAACAAGTCATGAGAAAATATCTGGACCTCAATATATTATTTTCCCCTGGCACTGGAGTTTTACAGTCCCATGAGATCTATAAGTTTGTTATTCACTTGGTCTTCCTGTCTGTCTTCTGGGAAGGGGCCTGATGCTTTGCTGCTCAGGTGTCTTTGCCTGAGTGGACTTGCCCCACCACTTGTCAGGGGGATGGGCTTAAAGTGAGCCAGTAGTCAGTGTGGCTTTTTGTTCCCTGGTGTTTTTCTGTACCTCTTCAGAGGGTAAGAACACATGTGGCCACTCCGGGGTTTCTGATCCCAGCCGACTTCCTCAACAAACCCACAAGATCACACTGTCTCCAGCTTTGCATGCACTAAACTACACAGACTTGGTGCAGTTTGCCCCCACAGCAACTCCACCGGTGGGGGTCCCTGGGGCTACAAGTGTCACCGTACCCCATGTCTTTGTGCCTGACAGTGGTTGTAGACTCACAGGTGAACCCCACTCCATTGTTCCCAAGTCATGGCTAGGTTCCACCCTACTATTCCTTTGAGGGCCTTCATGGCCCTGAGAGCTGTTGCCCAATTGTGAATGCAGCCTCTGTGTGCACAAATCTCTGGAGGATCCCACAGTTCACACCTCGTTCAGTCCTCCAGGGTGTTTCACCAGAGCTTGTGAAAGTGACTGAGCTCTGTGTCCATGCAACTGTGAGCAGCTGAGGACTCTCACACCCACCCAACTCTACTGTTTCCAGGTCACAGCTAGATCCCATTCTACAGTCCTTTCCCTGGGCCACTGGTAGCCTGAGAGCTATTGCCCAGTCATGGGCACAACAATTTCATCCCTCCCTAGGGATGGTAAACAGCCTGTTCATTCCAGACCTTTTTGGGGTATGCAGGCAAAGAGCAGTCTTCCTTCCAGCCCTGCTCCAATTTTATGGCCACCAGATCTGAAAGTCCCTTCTGGGTTCTCTGAACATAACCTGTTTCTCACTTTTACTGCTTGGGAACTCTATCAGTTCAGGATTTTCTATTTCTTTTGAGTTTCCTGGGGTCCTGTGACCACAAATACCCACCTAGAAATTTGCCTAATTCATCTCTTGTGCCTGCCTCAAAAAGAAATGTCTCTCACTGGAGCAGATTTCTAAGGATTCTGATTTTGCACTCAGGTGTTTTATCACTTTCCTGTAGCTTAGTTATAGAGTCTCTGTCCCCCTCCATTTTTCTTCTGATATTTCCCTGCAGAGCCACAATTCCCACCTCCTACCTTTCAAAAAGCAGTCATTTTTCTGCTTTTACAGGTCCAGATATATTTTATTGCAACTCAGGGTGAATTCGTGTGTTCAGAATAATTTGAGAGATACCCAGCTAAATTCAGGGGACCAGATGAAACAATGTCTCTTATTCTCCACAATAAATACATATTGATCAATAAAGACTTTGAATGTAAATGGACTAAACACTCAAAACAAAAACTATGGAGTGACAGAGTGGATAAAAAGAGAAAATCCATTTATATGCTGCCTAAGAGGTTCACTTCAGACCTCAAGATGCCTGCAGATTGAAAGTGAGGGGATGGACAAATAGCAATCATGCAAATAGATGTGAAAAAAAAGCAAGTGTAATAAATAAATACATAAATAAATAAATAATCCATAGTAGCAACACATACATTGGACAAAATAGACTTTAAAACAAATATTGTAACAAGAAACAAAGAACACCACATAATAATAAAGAGGACAATCCAACAAGAAACTATAAGAACTGTAAATATTCATTGACTCAACATAAGGTCACACAAATACATGAAACAAGTAATAACAAACATAAAGGAAATGATCAGTAGTGATACTATAATAGTAGAGGATTTTAATACTACACTTACATCAATGGTCAGGGGATTCAAACAGAAAATCAACAAGAAAATAATGGCTTTGAATGACACATGTACCAGATGAATTTAACAGATATAATCAGAATATCCTAAACTAATATAGCAGAATATGCATTCTTTTCGGGTGGACATGAAACATTATCTAGAATAAATCTAATATTAGGCTACAAAACAGGTCTCAACAAATTAAAAAAAATCAAAGTCATACCATGCATGTTTTCTGGACACAGTGTTATGAAACTGGAAATCACGCACACAGCTCTGGAGAGAGCACAAATACATGGAGGTTAAATAACGTCATACTAAACAATGAATGGGTCAACCATGAAATCAAACAAGAAATTAAAAAAAAAAAAACATAGGAACAAATGAAAAGGAAAACACAATGGTCCAAAATCTTTGGGATCTATCAACAACAGTTTTAAAAGTTTATAGCATAAAAGCCTACTTCAAGAAACAAGAAAACTGTCAAATAAACAACCTAACCTTAAACCTGAAGGAGATAGAAAAAGAACAACAAACAAAACACCAAATAAGCAGAGGGAAGGAAATAATAACGATTTGAGTAGAAATAAATGATACAGAAACAAAGAAAACAGACCAATGAAACCAGTGGCTTGTTCATTGAAAATAATCAATAAAATTGATCAACCTCTAGCCTGGTTTATCAAGAAAAAAGGCAAATAAATATGATCA
>ML096701.1:0-35413 GCA_003697995.1 Taxidea taxus jeffersonii | reverse complement strand
TGTGGAGCCGACTTTTAAAAGTTCTGATTTTGTGCTCCGCCGCTTGCCGGGAGCCAGCCCCTCCCCCTGGGGTCTATCTTCCCGTCGCGTTGGATTCACTTCTCCGCTGGTCCTACCTTTCAGAAAGTGGTTGATTTTCTGTTCCTAGAATCGTTGTTTTTCTTCTCTTCGATCTCCTGTTGGATTTGTAGGTGTTCAGAATGGTTTGATAGGCTATCTAGCTGATCTCCTGCTGGCTGATGTCGTCTCAGCCTCCTACTTCTCCGCCATCTTGACTCCTCCCCTCAAATTGGATTTTTTAAAAGCTCAAGAATGTTCACAAGACTGACACTGTGAGGAATTGGCTCATGCAACTATGTAGGTTGAAATGTCTTATGATCTCTCATCTGCAAGTAGGAGATCTAGGAAACCTGGCGGTATAATTCAGTCTAAATCTGAGCCTGAGAACCAAGAGATAATTTAAATCTCAGTCTGAGAACCAGAGATGAGATGAGATGTCCCCCTGAAGTAGGCAGGCAAGCAGGAACCAGAAATACAACAATTTTAAGAGACTATTATGAAAAAATATATCCCAACAAATATATAACCTAGAAAAATAAATACTTTCCTACGAAGATAACCTCCCCAAACTCAGGAAGAAATGAAAAAGTTGAAAAAACCATTTACTAGCAAGGACTTTGAATCAGTAATAATAAGAGAAACAAACAAACAAAACAAGGTCCAGGACCAAATGGCTTCACAGGTGAATTCTACCAAATATTTAAAGACGAATTAGTGCCAATTGTCAAACGATTCCAAAAAAAAATGGAAGAGAAAGGACAGCTTCCAAATTCATTTTATGAGGCCAGATTTACACTAATACAAGTACCAGGTAAAGACATTATAAAAAAATTAAAAGGGCAATTACAGTCTCTGATAAACAGGTACAAAAATTTTCCATTAAATATTAGCAAACCAAATAGAATAATACATTAAAAATTTTTCAACATAATAAAATGTGATTTATTTCTTGAGTTGTAAGGGTGGTTCAATATTTGCAAATCAATTGTGATACCTCACATCAATAAAAGAAAGGATAAAATATGCTTATTTCAATAAATGCAGAAAAAGTATTTGAAAAAGTACAACACACATTCATGATAAACACCATCAACAAAGTAGATTTAGAGGTAATATACCTAGACATATTGAAGGCCGTATATGAAAATCACACAGTTAACATTATACTCAATGTTAACTCAATGGTGGAAAACTGGGTTTTTCCCCTAAGGTCAGGAACAAGACAAGGAGGTCCATTCTCCCTGCTTTTATTCAACTTAGTACTGAAAGTTGTAGCCACAGAAATCAAACAATAAAAAGAAAAGAAAGGCATACAAATTGATAAGGAATAAATAAAACTTTTAATATTTGTAGATGACCTGGTACTATTTAAATAAAACCCAAAAGACTTCACCAAAAAACTAGAAATGATAAATGAATTCAGTGAAGTACAGGATACAAATTCAATGCACAGAAATCTGTTGCATTTCTATACACTAATAAGGAAGTAGCTGGAAGTGAAATTAAGAAAACAACTCCATTTACATTTGCACCCAAAATAATAAAATTCCTAGGAATATGCTTAACCAAAAAGGTGAAAAAACTATACTCTGAAAACTGCAAAATACTGATGGAAGAAATTGAAAACAAAACAAGGCATGGAAAGATATTCCATGCTCATGGATTGGAAAAACAAATATTGTTAAAATATCTATAATGCCCAAAGCAATCTATACATTCAATGCAATCTGTATCAAAATAGGGATATTTTGCAGAACTAAAATAAAAAATCCTAAAATTTATGGAAGCATAAAAAACTGAATAGAGAAAACACTCTTGAAAAAAGAAAAACACAACTAGAGGTGTCACAATTCTGAACTTCAAGCTATATTACAAAGCTGCAGTAATCAAAACACTATGGAGGGAACCTAGGTGACTCAGCTGGTTAAGAGACAGCCTGTGGCTCAGGTCACGATCCTGGAATCCTGGGATCGAATTCCGCATCGGGCTCCCTGCATGGCAGGGAGTCTGCTTCTCCCTCTGACTCATGCTCTCTTTCTCTTTCTCATTGTCTCTCCAATAAATAAATAAAATCTTTAAAGAAAAAAAAAAACTATAGTACTGGCACCAATATAGATGGATAGATCAATGTAACTGAATAGGAAATCCAGAAATAAACCCATAATTATATGGCCAATTTATCTTCAAGATAGTAGGAAAGAATATCCAATAGGAAAAAGACAGGCTTTTCAACCAATGATGTTGGGAAAACACCATGTGCAAAAAGACAGCCATGTGCAAAAGAAAGAAACACCATACACAAAAATTAAAAAATGGATTAAAGTTCTATATGTGAGACCTGAAACCATAAAAATCCTAGAAAAGAACACAGACAATTAATTTCTGTAACGTTGCTCATAGCAACATCTTTCTATATATGTATACTGTGGCAAGGGAAACAAAAACAAAACCAAACTATTGTGATTACATTAAAATAAAAACTTCTGCACAGTGAAGGAAACAATAAATAAAACTAAAAAGCAAAAATAAAAACTAAACTAAAACTAAAAACTAAAAACTATAAAGCATGGAATGGGAGCAAATATTTGCAAATGACATATCCAATAAATAGTTATTATCCAAAAAATGTAAAGAACTGATAAAACTAAACAACCAAAAACCAAATAGTCCAATTAAAAAATGGACAGAAGACATGAACAAATATTTCTCCAAAGATGACTTTCAGATATCCAACAGACATATGAAAAGATTCTCAACATAATTTGTTATCAGGGAAATGCAAATCAAAACTACAATGAGAGGGGCACTTGGGCTGCTCAGTCATTAAGTGTCTGCCTTCAGCTCAGGTCATGATCCTCAGGTCCTGGGATTGAGCCCCTCAATGGGCTCCTTGCTTGTCAGGACCCTGATTCTCCCTCTCCCACTCCTCCTGATTCTGTTTCCTCTCTTTCTCTCTCTCTCTTTCTATGTCAAATAAATAAATATATAAAATCTTATTTTAAAAATGTACAAAGAAATATCACCTCACATCTGTCAGAATGGCTAAAATTAACACAGGAAACAACGGGTGTTAGTGAAAAATGTGGAGAAGCAGGGAATCCTTTGCAGTTTGTAGGAATGCAAACTGGTGCAGACAATCTGGAAATCAGTATGGAGGTTCCTAAAAAAGCTAAAAATAGAACTATTGCATGATTCAGTAATTGCAATACTGGGTATTTATCAAAGCAGTACACAAACACTATCTCAAAGGGATGCATGCATCCATATGTTTATGACAGCCATTATTTATAGTAGCCAAAGTATGGAAGTAGGCCATGTGTCCATCAATAGATAAATGGATAAAGAAGATGTGGTATATAATATATATGTACATATGCCTATATATATATATATATTCAATATTCCTACATAGGAAGAATGAAATATTGCTATTTGCAATATCATGGATGGAGCTAGAAAGTATAATACTAAGCGAAAAATTCAGTAAGAGAAAGACAAATATCATATGATTTCACTCATATATGGAATTTAAGAAAATATAACAGACCCTAAACAATAAAGAACAAAGTGATGGTTATGAGAAGAGAAGTAGGAGGGGGGTTGAGTGAAATATGTGATGGAGATTAAAGAACATATTTATCATTAAGAGCACTGAGTAATGTGTAAAATTGTTGAATCATTATATCATACACATGAAGCTAATATAACACTTTATATTAACAATACTGGAATTAAAATAAAAACGAAGTAAAATTTTTAAAAAATAAAATTTAAATATTCAAAAGTTATATGAACAAATTATTTCATTTATTTTTTTTCCTCTGAAACCATCATACTGCTCATGGACATCTTGATACAATTCTAAATAACCAGTGGTCAGTGGGCCATTATAAAGATATTTCCAGACAGTCTTTGCAAAGGAAGAAACTAGCTCAAGGTTTTAAAAGTCATTTAATGGCTGAGCTGACACCATAATTCAGGTCTTCTTCCTTCTGGGGCAGAGCTTCACTTTTCTATACCTATGAAAACACATACCTTAGATTCTCTGAGATGATTACTATTATATAGTTAGGATATAACTGACTTTGAAAATTATGTTCTTTCCTGTAACATGGTGTTTATTGGTATACATGGAAAACTTTACTGAATACAGTTACCAAATATGGATTCTATGAACAATCTCTTAATGAAAAGAAATGAATTAATTAGATTTAACCATAGTAGTTTTAAAGTTCTCCTTACAGTCTTCCTGAAACATAACCTGGAGGAGTAAATGCTTTTGAAAGATACTAAGAGAATCAAAGACAAAAAATATGGCATATTCCTTCAAACATGATTCTCTGTCAGTTTTCACCATCTCTCTGAATGATAATATTTAGACCTTGGGCTCTTCATCATTATCTCCCTTATTCCTTGTCACTCCTCCTTTCAATCCATGAAATGATCCTCTCACAGTTAGTTACCTCATATATCTTGTTAATTTCTCCACTTCTCTTTATCTCTTACTAGTGTATCCCCAGATTCCCATTTCCACCAGCACCCTAGTCTAGGCTATTATCAATCTTTCCTGGTCTTTTTGATTTCCATTTTGGCACACTGCAAAAAAAAAAAAAAAAAAAAGTCCCATGCTTTTCCAAAAGAATGTTTTTATAATACAAAGATGGCCACTTCACCTCCCTGTTAAAATCTTTGCAATGTTTTTCCCATTAGTAGTCATAGAGAAGAAAATAATGTTGCTTAATCCTGGGACACTTCTTCAACAATGAATTTTCCATTCTTCTTTTGGAACTCAATATTTCCTTCCTAACTTTTTTTTTAGGTAAAATATAGTTTTATATGCTCTATGTCATTGTACTCCTTTGCCATTCTTGTCAGTCACATTTCTAATTTTACATATTTTTGTGTTGTTATTTGATTATTATTTGTTTCCTTCACTAAAAGTCCATGAAGATAGAATAATTTTTAAATTCAGTCATCAGTGTGCATATTTGTCTTTGACTGGACTTCCATAGCAAAATACAATATATTGGATGGCTTAAACAAAATAAATTTATTTTTCATAGTTCTAGAGGTTGGAAAGCCTCTAGATCAAGGTGCCAGCAAGATAGACTTCATTCAGAGGCCTCTTCTTTCAGCTTGTATGTGACTGCAACTTTATTGTGTACTTACATGGTTTCCTCTTTGAGCATGTGTGGGGAAAGAGAGCAAGCTATCTGATGTCTCTTCTTATAAGGACACTAATCCCATCATGAGGGTCCCCCTCATTACCTCGTCTAACATTAATTATCTCCCAATATCTCTGCATCTAAATATCATCACATATGAAATGGGGTTACAAACATTCAATCCATAACATTACACATCAGCCATCACAGGGTATGGTACACATCCTCAATAATTATCTGTTGTAAGAATAAAAGAATGGATTTTTTTTTTCTGGTGTAACTGCATGAGTAACCGTTTCCTTGCACCCTAGTGAAACTGGTGAAAACAGTAAAAAGAAAAATAAGTCCCTTGGAAATAATCTTAAGGTAAAACATCAAATGATGAAACATCTATTCAAGACAATTTATGAAAATACAGTAAGAAAAGTGAGTCTCATGTTTGAATCATGACTTCTTACTTCCTCATTTCTCCTAGTTTAGTGAGGCAATGAATCCACCCCAGACTGCTGCAGCCAAAAACTGGACTCCCTCTCCTCCCAGCTCTTAACAAAAGGACTTTGTCCCCAGGAAAAGTATGAATTCCATATTTGTATCCTGTATCCAGCTGCTTGTTAGGGAGGCTAAGTCCTAGGTAAGTGTGTTTCAGAGGTGAGGGCTAACATTGTCCACCTAGACCCCACTTTTGGAGTGGTGGCTCTCCATCGGGTGTGACACAATGAGAATATTAGGGTCTTCTTGATGGCCACTCTTAGAGCTAATGAGGTAATATTTCCACCCAAACTCAGACAAACCCAGATCAGTTCAGGCTGCTGAACATTCTACTACCCAACCTCTACTAAATGATAAGATCCTGGAGTAAGGGTGTCACTTATAGAGAAGCTTATCATCATACTCATCCTCAGTTCCAGAGTCCTGGTTCAGAAATTTTGCCTGGAGGGAGAAATAGACTACAAAAAATGTAGCTCCTGATGTCTTCCCAAAGGAATAAACTTTATTTGCAATGTAACATAGAAAACTTAGGTGGCTTCATGGACCTAAGAAATACAGACAATAATGTAGGACAGTTAGCTTATAGTAGATAAAGTGGTCTTTATCTACTGATAAAGACCCATCCTCCTGTGTTCAGAACAAATATCAAGCACTGATCTTAGAAACTATTTCACAAAAGGAGATATAATTTGATGAGACTAGATTTTAGAGGTATTTATGGCTCAAGATAGTGTTGGAAATGATAGAGCAATCAGCCAGCAATTTGTGGAGCATAACAACTGGAAGGAATCAAGGTAAGAATGGAAGAAAATCCTACCAGTACCATTGTCATCCCAAGATAGTCATCTATCCCAAGATGGCAAAAGCTGTGTTGAGGAGCATGATAGACTTAACACTGTGGTAAGGAACAAACTTCACCAAAATAATCTAGCTAGTTACTTAACTAAATCAAGCAAATAGTGATAACAAATCCCAGAGAAGGATAAGAATTACCCAAATTTGCTAGAATATATTATATAAAAGGTCTGGTTATTAAATCAAAATTATGAAGGCTGAGGACAACCAATGTCTATTTCTATATAATCTACACACCAGTAAAAAAAAAAAAAAGGGCAACAGAAATCACCTGGGATAATAAACCAATGTTGAACTTAACAGGGACATATTTTTAAACAGTTATTACAAATGTTTACAGAACTAAAGGAAAACATGATTAAAGAAGTTAAGAAAAGTCTAATGATAATGTTGCATCAAATAGAGAATATCAACTAGTAGAAATTTTGAAAAGAAACGGAGTTAAAATTCTGGAGTGAAAAGCAAAATAACTGAAAATTTAAAAAAAAGAAAAGAAAACAAAGTATCCCTCTATATTAGACTTGAACTGAAAGAGGAAAGAATTAGCACACATAAAGCTAGATCAAAAGTGCCTATGTTAGCCAAAGAACAAATGAAAATAAATGAAGAAATATGAACAGAGCCTCAGATAAATGCAGGGGAGCATTAGGAGCACCAACATATGTGTAATGGGAGTACTGGTAAGAGATTTTAAAAAAAAAATTAAAAAGAAGGGGCTCCTGGATGGCTCAGTGGGTTAAGCCTCCACCTTCAGCTCAGGTCATGATCTCAGGGTCCTGGGATCGAGCCCCGCATCAGGCTCTCTGCTCAGTGGGGAGCCTGCTTCCCCCTCTCTCTCTGCCTGCATCTCTGTCTACTTGTGATCTCTGTCTGTCAAATAAATAAATTTAAAAAAATAAAAAGAAGAAAAAATCTAAAGAGATAATAACAATAATCTTTCCAATTTTATTGAAAAACAAACCTATATATTCAGGAAACAACAAACTCCAAGTAGGATAAATGCAAAGAGACCAACAAACAGATATAACATAACAAACTGCTGAAAATCAAAGACAAAAAATTCTTGAAAGCAGCAAGAGAAAAATGGCACATCGCTTAAAGGGAACCCCAATAAAATTAACAGTTGACTTCTCACTTGAAACAGTGAAGGCCAAAAGGCATTGAGATAACATATTTTTGAGAAGTACTCTAAGAAATAAACTGTTCACTAAAAATTCTTTATATAGCAAAACTATTGTTCAAAAATAAAGACAAGATACTTTCACAGATAAATAAAAACTGAGATAATTTATTGCTTGGACTTGCGTTACATGAATCTGCATAAACAAAGAGTATCAGTAAGGGTAATTATATAATTATAAGAGAAATTATAAATGTATATTCTTTTGTCATTTTTTCTTAACTTATTGAAAGACAATTGTATAAAATAATATGTATAAATTGCATTATTTGACGTATACTAAAAATGTAAAGTATGTATGCATAATTTAGTTGCCAATAATAACACAAAGGAAGTAGATGGGAGAAAGGCTATAGTAGTTAAAGAAAATAACAATAGATGGTAAGATAATACTACAATATACTGTTGGGTTTGTAACATTAATAGATAAAAGAAGTATGACAATTATACTACAAAAAGAGGTAAAAAGAACTATAACTACACAAAGATTACATTTCTACCTATTACTAGAATTGCGCAGATATAAATCTCAAGCTGATTCTGATAAATTAAGGTGTAAGGATAAACCCTATGGCAATTGCAAAATAACCTTGAAAATATAATGAAATAATATAAATAAAATTTAAATGATAGTTTGTTTTTATTTAGTTTTAACTCCAGTGCAGTTAACATACTGTGTTATATTAGTTTCAGCTGTGCAATATAGTAATTCAACAAATCCATATATTACTCATTGATTATAAGGTAGGTGGACTCTGAATCCCATAGATTCATTAGATAATTTAATATGACCAGATAAAATGGTAGTTCAGAAAATATTAATTCAATGTCAAACAAAGCAGTAAGGCAGGAATAAAGTAACAAAACCATGAGACACATATAGAAAACAAAAAGTAAACTGTCACATATAATTCCAAATATGTTATCAATGAATGTGAATGTATTAAACAATTCAAACAAAAGACAAAATTGTCAGTCAAGAAAAAAATATTCCAACTAAATTATATACATGAGACACACTTTAGATTCAAGAACACAAATTGAAACTAAAAGAATAAGAAAATATATGTCATGGAAAAATAAACCACAGGAAAGGTAGAGAGTCTATATTAACATTAAATGAAATTGAATTTAAAACAAGAAAATATTACTAGAAATAAGTGAGGAATTTTTATAATGAAAAGAACATCAATCTATCAAGAAGATATAACAATTATAAATGTATGCACTTAAGAAAAGAAGACAAAATGCATTAAATAAAAATTGATGGAAACAAAGGTAGGGGCAGAAAATAAAAGAAAAATAAAGAATTCAATAACTTACTTTCAATAATTTGTAAAACAACTAGACAGAAAGTCAACAAGAAAATAAAATGCTTGAAAAGCACTAAAAAGCAGCTAGACCCAGCACATCTCTAGAACACTCCATTCAACAACTCAACAAGAAAATATACATTTTTCATGACTGCACAATGGAACATTCTACAAAATAGACCATATCCTAAGCAACAAAATAAGCCTCAATACATTTTAAGATATAGAATAACATAAAGTATCTTACCTATTTCAAATGGAATAAAATTAGGAATCAATAATTGAGGTAAATTGGGGAAATTCACAAATACATGGAAATTTAAAAACACACTCATAAACAACCAGTGGATTAAAGAAGAAATATAAAGAAAAAAAAGAAATATACTCTATGGTCAAATAATATTTGACAAAGCAAGAGAAAAGTATCCAGTGGAAAAAAAGATAGTCTCTTCAAAATGGTGCTGGGAAAATTGGACAGCTATGTATAGAAGAATGAAACTTGACAATTCTCTGACACCATACACAAAGATAAACTCAAAATGATTGAAAGAGGGGCACCTGGGTGATTCAGTGGGCTCTGCCTTTGGCTCAGGTCACCAGGGTCCTGGGATAGAGCCCCGCTTCGGGTTCTCTGCTCAGCAAGGAGCCTGCTCCCTCCTCTCTCTCTGTCTGCCTCTCTGCCTACTTGTGAGCTCTGTGAGGATTCTTAACATAGTAACTTGTGAGGATTCTTAACAGAAAAAATAGAGCTACCAAATAACCCAGCATTTGCACTTTACCCCAAAGATATAGAAGTAGTGAAAAGAATGGTCACATGCACCCCAGTGTTCATAGCAACAATGTCCACAATAGCCAAACTGTGGGAGGAGCTGAGATGTCCTTCAACAGATAAATGGATAAAGAAGATGTCGTTCGTATATGCAATGGAATATTACTCAGCCATCAGAAAGGATGAATCCCCACCATTCATTGACATGGATGGAATTGGTGGGGATTATGCTAAGTGAAATATTTGAAGCAGAGAAAGACAATTATATGTTTTCATTCATATGTAGAACATTAGGAATAGCATAGAGGATATTAGGGGAAGGAAGGGGACACAGAAGTGGGGAGAAATCAGGGTTTTAGAGAAACCATGAGAGATTATGGAGTCCTGGAAACAATCTGAGGATTTCAGAGGGGAGGGGGGGCGGGAAGATGGGGTAGCCTGGTGATGGTTATTAAGGACAACATGTGTTGTAGTGAGTGTTGGCTGTTATATGCAAAAAATGAATCATTGAACACTACATCAAAAACTAATAAATAATAAAAAAACACACAATGAGATACAACTATAACAAAAATTTAAAAATTTAAAATAAAAATAAGAATATTAGGGGAACCTGGGTGGCTCTGTTGGTTAAGCATCTGACTTGTGTTCAGCTCATGATCTCAGGGTCCTTGGATTGAGGCTAATGTCAGGCTCTCTGCTAAGTGGGGAGGACCCTTGTCCCACTCCCTCTGCCCACCCTCTGCTTGTTCTCTCCCTCAAGTAAATAAAAAAAAAATATTTTAAATTAAAAAAAAATAAAAGTGATAAATGCTAAAAAATAAATTTACTAACTCAATACACTTAATAGTACAGCTTATTCAGATTGTCTGCAATTTTTGAGTCGTTTTATATAGTTTTTATGTTTTCAGGAATTTATGGATTTTGCCTAAATTACATAATGTTTTGGGTAAGCAGCTGTTCATCATGTCACTTTAAAAATCATTTTCATTTCTATAATGTTGATAGTAATGTTCCTCTTTCATTTTTGATTCCAGCATTTTGAATCTTACTTTTTTAATCAGACTAACTAAAAGTTTATTAATTTTGTTGATAAAAATGTTCATCAATTTTCAAAGAATCAACTTTTGTTTTCATTGATTTTCTGAATTGTTAATATATTTTTATTTCATTAAATGCTATTCTAATCTTTATTATTTCATTCCTTTTGACAAGTTTAGTGGACAGTTATTCTTTTTCTAATGACAAGGTTGAAGGTTTGATTATTGATTTGAGATCTTCTGTCTTAATATTGGCACTTGCTGCTATAATTTTCCTTCTAAGCACTGCTTTATCTATGTACTGCAGGGTTTAGTAGGCAGGCCCTTTATTTTGATTCATCTCAAGTTATTTTCTTTTTTTTTTCCTTTTTTATTTATTTCTTATTTTTTAATTTTATTTTTTCAGTGTTCCAAGATTGTCTATGCACCACACCAAGTGATCCATGCAATGCATGCCTTCCTTAATACCCACTACCAGGCTCACCCATCCCCCCCACTCCCCTCCCCTCCAAAATCTTCATTTTAATTCTCAGAGTCCACAGTCTCTCATGGTTCATCTCCCCATCCAATTTCCCCCAATTCACCTTTCCTTTCCTTTTCCTGATGTCCTCCATGTTATTTATTATGCTCCACAAGTAAGTGAAACCATATGATGAAGTACTTTCTCTGCTGGGCTTATTTCATTCAGCATAATCTCCTCTAGTCCCATCCACGTTGATATAAAAGTTGGGTATTCATCCTTCTTGATGGCTGAGTAATATTCCCTTGTATATATGGACAATATCTTCTTTATCCATTCGTTGGTTGAAGGGCATCTTGGCTCTTTCCACAGTTTGGCAATTGTGGACATTGTTGCTATGAACATTGGAGTGCACGTGCCCCTTCTTTTCACTACATCTGTATCCTTAGGGTACATACCCAGTAGTGCAATTGCAGATCATAGGTAGCTCTATTTTTAATTTTTTGAAGGATCTCCACAGTGTTTTCTAAAGTGTCTGCATCAACTTGCTTTCCCACCAGCAGTGTAAGAGGATTCCCCTTTCTCCACATTCTCTCCAACATTTGTCGTTTCCTGTCCTGTTAATTTTGGTCACTCTAACTGGTGCAAGGTGGTATCTCAATGTAGTTTTGATTTGAATTTCCCTGATGGCTAATGATGATGAACATTTTTTCATGTGTCTGTTAGGCATATATATGTCTTCTTTGAAAAAGTGTTCATGTCTTCTGCCCATTTTTTGACATGATTATCTGTTTTTTGCGTGTTGAGTTTAAGGAGTTCTTTATAGATCTTGGATATCAGCCCTTTGTCTGTAGTGTCATTTGCGAATATCTTCTCCCATTCCGTGGGCTGCCTCGTTGTTTTGTTGACTGTTTCCTTTGCTCTTCAGATTTTTTTTTATCTTGATGAAGTCCCAAAAGTTCAGTTTTGCTTTTGTTTCTTTTTGCCTTTGGAGGCATGTTTTGAAAGTCGCTGTGGTTAATGTCAAAGAGATTACTGGTTATCCTCCGCACTGTTTTCCAAAGTGTATGTATCAACTTACATTCCCACCAACAGTGTAAGAGGGTTCCCCTTTCTCCACATCCACCCTAACATTTGTCATTTCCTGCCTTGTTAATTTTAGCCATTCTAACTGGTGTATGGTGGTATCACAATGTGGTTTTGATTTGAATCTCCCTGATGGCTAATGATATTGAACATGTATTCATGTGCCTGTTGGACATTCATATGCCTTCTTTGGAGAAGTGTCTGTTGATGTCTTCTGCCCACTTTTTGACTTGATTATTTTATTTTTATTTTTATATTTTTTGGTGTAGAGTTTGAAAAGATCTTTATAAATCTCGGATGTCAGCCCTTTATCTGTAATGACATTTGCAAATATGTTATCACATTCCATGAGTTGCCTATTTGTTTTGTTGACTGTTTGCTGTGAAGAAGCTTTTTAACTTTTTTCTATTTTTTTTTAATTTTTCTTATTGTGTTATGTTAGTCACCATACAATATATCATTAGTTTTTGATACAGCATTCCAAGATTCATTGTTTATTTATAACACCCAATGCTCCATGTAATACTTGTCCTATTTAATACCCACCACCAGGCTCACCCATCCCTCCATCCCCCAGAAGCTTGTTATCTTGATGAAGTCCCAACAGTTCATTTTCACTTTTCTTTCCCATGCCTTTGGAGACGTGTCATAAAAAAAGTTGTTGTGGTCAATGTTGAAGAGGTTACTGCTTATGTTCTCCTCTAGGATTTTGATGGATTCCTGTCTCACACTGAGATCTTTTATCCATTTTGAGTTTATATTTGTGTACGGTATAAGAGAATGGTCGAGTTTCATTTTTCTGTATATAGCTATTTATTTTCCCAGCACTATTTATTGAAGAGACTGTCTTTTTTCCATTGGATATTTTTTTCCTGATCCATCATAACTAGGTGGGATTTATTTCTGGGCTGCAAGGGTGGTTTAACATTCAAAAATCTATCAATGTGATAGAACACATTAATAAAAGAAAAGACAATAACAATATGATCATCTCAATTGATGTAGAAAAATAATTTGACAAAATACAACATCCTTTCCTGATTAAAACTCTTCAGAGTGTAGGGATAGAGAGAATATTCCTCAATTTCATAAAAGCCACGTACGAAAAGCCCACAGCGAATATCATTCTCCTGGGGAAAAGCTTAGAGCTTTCCCCTTAAGATCAGGAACATGACAGGGATGCCCACTCTTGCCACTATTGTTCAACATAGTACTAGAAGTCCTAGCATTAGCAATCAGACAACAGAAATAAATAAAATGTATTCAACTTGGCAAAGAAGTCAAACTCTCTATCTTCACAGATGACATGATACTTCATGTGGAAAATCCAAAAACTCCACCCCAAATTATTAGAACTCATATAGCAATCCAGTAATGTGGCCGGATCCAAAATCAATGCACAGAAATTAGTTGCTTTTCTGTACACTAAAAATGTAAATGTAGAAAGAGAAATTAGGGAATTGATTCCATTTATAATAGCACCAAAAACTGTAAAATACTTAGGAATAAACCTAACCAAAGAGGTAAATGATCTATACTCTAGAAACTACAGAATACTTATGAAATAAATGGAGGAAGACACAAAAAGATGGGGAAAAAAGCATTTCATGCTCATGGATTGGAAGAATAAGCATTGTTAAAATATCTATGCTGCCCAGAGCGACCTACACTTTCAATGCCATCCCTATTGAAATACCATTGGCATTTTTCAAAGAGCTGGAACAAACAATGCTAAAATTTGTATAGAACCAGAAAATACACTGAATCACCAAGTAAATGTTGAAAAAGAAATAGTTGGGGGCATAATGATGCGTGATTTCATGCTATATTACAAAGCTGTGATAATCAAAACAGCATGGTATTCATACAGAAATAGACATATAGACCAATGGAACAGAATAGAGACCCCAGAAATGGACCCTTAAGTCTGTGGTCAACCAATCTTTGACAAATCAGGAAAAAAAAAAGTTAAATTGTTTTAAAAAATATTTTCTTTTTAAAAATTCAGTATAATTAACATAGAATTTTTTATTATTTTCTAGTGTACAATATAGGGATTCCACAATCCTTTTATTTTTTTTTTCCATCATGATAAGTGTATTCTTTAATTTCCATCCTCTATATCACCTATTCCTCTCAACCACCTCCTTTCTGATAACCATCAATTTGTTCTGTATAGTTAAGAGTGTGTTTCTTCATTTGTCTTTCTCTTTTTTTTCTTAAGTTCCACATATGAATGAAACCATATGGTGTTTTTCTTTATCTAACTTACTTTGCTTAGAATTATACTCTCTACCTCTGTCCATGTTTTTGAAAATGGTAAAATTTAATTATTTTATAGATGAATAATATTCCACTATGTATATATGTGTATGTATACATACATATATGTATATGTATACATATGTACTTACATATATATACATATATATATGTGTGTGTATATATATATATATATATATAAAATCCAACATATATATACACCACACCTTCTTTATCCATTCATCTATGGATGGTCACTTTGGCTGCTTTCATAACTTGACTATTTTAAATAATGTTGCAATAAACCTTGGAGTGCATGGATCCCTTTGAATTAGCATTTTTGTATATCTTGGGCAAATACCCACTGTTAAAATTACTTTGTCATAGGGTATTTCTATTTTTAATTTTTTAGGAACATCCTACTGTTTCCCAGAGTGACTACAACAGTTTGCCTTCCTACCAATAGTACAGGAGGGTTCTTTTTTCTCCAGATGAACACCTTTTCTCCACATGACCACCTGTTGTTTCTTGTTTTTTTTTTTTTTTTTAATTTTAGCCATTCTGACAGGTGTGAGGTGATATCTCATCATAGTTTTGATTTGTGTTTCCCTGATGATGAGTGATATTGAGCATCATCTCACATGTCTATTATCCATCTGGATATCTTCTTTAGAGAAATCTCTCTTCATATCTTCTGCCCATTTTTAATTGGATTTTTTGTTTTGAGATTATTGAGTTGTATAAGTTCTTTATATATTTTAGTACTAACCCTTTGTTGGATATGACATTTGCAAATATCTTCTTCTATTCCCTAGGTTTAGTTTGTTGATGGTTACCTTCACTATCCAGGAACATTTTAATTTATTTTTATTCATTTTTAATTTTTAAATTTTTTAAAGTTTTAGTTTACTTATTTGAGAGAGATTGAGAGAAAGCATGCATGGGCAGACAGAGGGAGAGAGGGAATCTCAAGCAGACTCCATGCTGAGTGTAGAACCTGACAAGGGCTTGATCTCACAACCCTGGGATCATGACCTAATGCAAAATCAAGAGCTGGATGCTTAACTGACTGAGCTACACACGTGCCTTCAGAAATTTTTATTTCAATGTAGTCCCAATAGTTTATTTTTGCTCTATCTTTCTTGCCTCAGGAGACATATCTAGAAAAATGTTGTTATGGCCAATGTCAGAAAGGTTACTGCCTGTGTTCTTTTAAAGGATTTTTAGCATTTCCAGTCTCACAATTTGGTCTACAACTAATTTTAAGTTTGTTTTTGAATTTTGTGAAAGAAAGTGGCCCAATTTCTTTGTCTTGCATGTGGCTGTCCAGTTTTTCCAACATCATTTGTTGAGAAGACTTTTTTTTTTTTTTTTGGCCATTGGTTATTCATGTCTCCTTTATCAAAGATTAATTGACCGTATAATTGAGGGTTCATTTCTGGGTTTTCTTTTCTATTTTTTTTTTAATCTCTATGTCTATTTTAAGGCCAGTATCATTCTGTTTTAATTACTACTGTTTAGTAATATAACTTGAAATCTGGAACTGTGATACCTCCAGTTTTGTTTTTCTTTTTCAACATCACTTTGACTATTCTAGGTCTTGTGTGGGTCCATACAAATTTTATGACTGTTCTAGTTCTGTAAAAAATGCTGCTGCTTTTTCATTGGGATTATTTTGAATATTTAGATTGCTTTGGGTAATATGGACATTTAAAAATATTATAACCCATGACCATGGAATATTTTTCCATTTCTTTGTGTCTTCTTGAAGTTCCTTCATCAATATTTTGTAGTCTTTAGAGTACAAGTCTTTCACCTCTTTGGCTACATTTATTCTTAGATATTTTATTGTTTTTGGTTCAATTTTTAATAGGATTTTTTTCTTAATTTCATTTTCTTTTGCTTCATTGCTAGTGCATAGGAGTGCAACAGATTGCTCTACTTTGATTTTTTTAAACTTTTTATTAACACATAATGTATTATTTGTTTCAGGAGTACATCTCTGTGATTCAACAGTCTTACACAATTCACAGCACTCACCATAGAGCATACCCTCCGTAATGTCTATCACCCAGCCATCCCATCCCTCCCATCCCCCTCCACTCTAGCAAACATTAGTTTGTTTCCTGAGATTAAGAGTCTCTTATGGTTTTTCTCCCTCTCTGGTATTGTGTTGTTTCATTTTTTCCTCCGTTCCACTATGATCCTCTATCTTGTTTATCAAATTCTTCATGTAATTGAGGTCGTATGATAATTGCCTTTCTCTGACTGACTTATTTCACTTAGCATAATATCCTCTAGTTCCATCCACATCATTGCAAATGGCAAGATTTTGTTTCTTTTTGATGGCTGCATAATATTCATATTCATATATATACATGTTATAATATATATGGATATGTGAATACATATGCATATATATGTGTGTGCATATATGCATATATATATGCATATATATTCACATATATATATCACATATATATGTAATATATATATATATATATATGCATATCACATCTTTATCCATTCACCTGTTGATGGACATCTAGGCTCTTTCTGTAGTTTGGCTATTGTGGACATTGCTGCTATAAACATTGGGGAGCACATGCCCCTTTGGAAAACTAAAAATGCATCTTTGAGGTAAATGCCCAGTAGTTCAATTGCTGGGTCATAGAGTAGCTCTATTTTCAACTTTTTGAGCACCCTCCATACTGTTTTCCAGAGCAGTTGCACCAGCTTGCATTTCCACCAACGGTGTAGGAGGGTTTCCCTTTCTCCACATCCTCACAAACACCTGTCATTTCCTGACTTGCTAATTTTAGCCATTCTAACTGGTGTAAGGTTTTATCTTAATGTGGTTTTGATTTGTATTTTCCTGATGCTGAGAGATTCTGAGCATTTTTTATGTGTCTGTTGATCATTTGGATGTCTTCTTTGTAGAAATGTCTGTTCATGTCTTCTGCCCATTTCTTGATTGGACTATTTGTTCATTAAATGTCAAGTCTGATAGGGTTTTTTTTTTTTTGATAAGTTCTTTATAGATTTTGGATACTATCCCTTTATCCGATATGTTAATTCCAAATATCTTCTATTCTGTCAGTTGTCTTTTGGTTTAATTGACTGTTTCCTTTGCTGTGAAAAGCTCTTAATCTTGATGAAGTCCCAATAGTTCCTTTTTTATCTGACTTGCCTTGCCTTTGGTGTTGTATCTAGGAAGAAGCTGCTGCTGCTGCTGCTGCTGCTGCTGCTGCTGCTGCTGCTGAGGTTGAAGATGTTACTGCATATGTTCTCCTCAAGGATTTTGATGGATTCGTGTCTCATATTTAGGTCTTGCATCCATTTTAAGTGTATTTTTGTGTGTGGTGTAAGGAAATGGTCCAGTTTCATTCTTCTGCATGTGGCTGCCCAGTTTTCCCAATGCCATTTGTTGAAGAAACTCTTTTTGATGGGACATTATTTCCTGCTCTTTTGAAGATTAGTTGACCATATAGTTGACAGTCCACTTCTGGGTTCTCTATTCTCTTTTGTTCCATTGATCAATGTATCTGTTTTTGTGCCAGTAAAATATTGTATTCATGGTTATAGCTTTATAATGAAATTTGAAGTCCAGAATTGTGATGTCACCAGCTTTGGTTTTCATTTTCAACATTCCTCTGGTTATTGGGGGTCCTTCCTGGTTCCATACAAATTTTAGGATTATTTGTTCCATTTATTTGAAAAAAAAAAGTTGATGGCATTTTGATAGAGATTGCATTAATGTGTAGATTGCTCTAGGTAGCATAGACATTTTCACAATATTTGTTCTTCCAATCCATAAGCATGGAATGTTTTTCCATTTCCTTGTGTCTTCCTCAATCTCTTCCAAGGGTATTCTATAGTTTTATGCATACAGATTCTTGCCTCTTTGGTTAGATTTATTCCTAGGTATCTTATGGTTTTGGATGCCATTTTAAATGGGATTGACTCCTTAATTTCTCTTTCTTCTGTCTTGTTGTTGGTGTATAGAAATGCAACCTATGCATTGATTTTATATCCTGACACTACTGAATTCCTGTATGAGTTCTAGCAGTTTTGGGGTGGAGTCTCTTGGCTTATCTACATAAAGTATTATATCATCTGCAAAGTGTAAGAGTTTGACTTTGCCAATTCCTATTCCTTTTATTTCTTTTTGTTGACTGATTGTTGAGGCTAGGACTTCTAGTACTATGTTGATTAGCAGTGGTGAAAGTGGACATCCCTGCTGTGTTTCTGACCTTAGGGAAAAGCTCTCAGTTTTCCCCCATTGAGAATGATATTCTCTGTGGGTTTTTCATAGATGGTTTTTATGATATGGTGGTATGTACCCTCTATCCCTACACTGTGAAGTTATGATCAAGAAAGGATGCTGTACTTCGTCAAATGTTTTTTCTGAATCTATTGAGAGAATCATGTGGTTCTTGTTCTTTCTTTTATTAATGTATTGTGTCACATTGATTGATTTGCAGATGCTGAGTTAAACTTGCAGCCCAGGAATAAGTCCCACTTGGTTGTGGTGAATAATCCTTTTAATGTATTGTTGGGTCCTATTGGCTAGTATTTTGGTGAGAATTTTTGCATCCATGTTTTTCAGGGATATTGGTCTGTAATTATTTTTTTGATAGGGTCTTTGTCTAATTTGGGGATTAAGGTGATGTTGGCTTCAAAAAATGAGTTTGGAGTTTTCCTTCCATTTCTATTTTTTGGAACAGTTTCAGGAGTATAGGTATTACTTCTTTAAATGTTTGGTAGAATTCTCCTTTGAAGCCATTTGGCCCTGGGCTTTTGTTTGTTTGGAGATTTTTAGTTGCTGCTTGAATTTACTCACTGGTTATGGGCCTGTTCAGGTTTTCTATTTCTTTCTGTTCAGTTTTGGTAGCTTATACATCTCTAGGAATGCATCCCTTTCTTGCAGATTGTCTAATTTGCTGGCATATAATTTCTCATAAAATATTTTTATAATTGTTTGTAATTCTTTGATGTTAATTGTGATCTCTCCTCTCTTATTCATGATTTTATTAA
Organism: Taxidea taxus jeffersonii; assembly: GCA_003697995.1. Lineage (NCBI taxonomy): Eukaryota > Metazoa > Chordata > Mammalia > Carnivora > Mustelidae > Taxidea > Taxidea taxus. The sequence goes on along the minus strand of ML096701.1, from coordinate 15,697 downwards.
TTTGGGTTCTCTCTCTCTCTCTCTCTTTTTGATAAGTCTGGTCAGGGGCTTATCAATCTTATTAATTCTTTCAAAGAAGCAGCTCCTACTTTCTTTGATCTGTTCTACTGTTCTTTCTGTTTCTATTTCATTGATTTCTGCTCTAATATTTATTATTTCTCTTTGCCTGCTAGGTTTAGGCTTTATTTGCTGTCCTTTCCCCAGCTCCTTTAGGTGTAGGGCTAGGTTGTGTTTTTGAGAACTTTCTTGTTTCCTGAGGAAGGTTTGTATTGTTATATACTTTCCTCTTAGGACGGCCTTTGCAGCATCAAAATATTTTGAACAATTATGTTTTCATTTTCATTTGTTTCCATGAATTTTTAATTTTTTTAAATTTCCTGGTTGACCCATTAATTCTTTATATAACACTATTTAGCCTCCATGTATTTGAGTTCTTTCCAAGTTTCCTATTGTGATTGACTATTAGTTTCAAACTATTGGGACCTGAAAATATGCAGGGAATAATCCCAATCTTTTGGTACCAGTGGAGACCTGATTGGGGAATCAAATCTTGTAACCTTGTAATGCAGGATGTGATCTCTTCTGGAGAATGTTCCATGTGCACCAGAGAAGAATGTGTATTCTGTTGTTTTGGGATGGAATGTTCTGAATACATCTGTGATGTCCATCTGGTCCAGTGTGTCATTTAAAGGCCTTGTTCCCTTGTTGATCTTTTAGTTAGATGATCTGTCCATTCCATTGAGGAGGGTGTTAATGTCCTCTATTATTATTGTATTATTGCTGATGTGTTTCTTTGATTTTGTTATTAATTGGCTTATATAATTGGCTGCTTCCATGCTAAGGGTAAAGATATTTAAAATTGTTAGATCTTCTTGTTGAACAGACCCTATAAGTATGGTATAGTGTCCTTCCTCATCTCTTTTTTATAGTCTTTGATTTGAAATCTAATTTGTCTGATATAGGGATAGCTACCCCAGCTTCTTTTTTATGTCCGTTAGCATGGTAAATGGTTTTCCATCCCCTTGCTTTAAATCTGGAGGTGTTTGGGCTCTAAAATGAGTCTTTTGAAGACAGCATATTAGTGGGTCTTGTTTTGTTTGTTTGTTTTTATCCATTTGATGACCTGTTTCCTCTGATTGGGTCATTTAGACCGATTGCATTCAGGGTAACTATTGAAAGATATGATGTTGGTGCCATTGTATTGCCTTTAAGGTGATTGTTATTGTATATTTTACCTGTTTCTTTCTGGTCTATGTTTGTTTGAGATTCTCTCTTTGCTTAAAGGATCCCTTTCAATATTTCCTCTAAGGCTGATTGGGTGTTTTCAAATTTCTTCTAGCCTTTGTTTCTCCTGGAAGCTTTTTATCTCTCATTTTATTTTCGATGACAGCCTAGCTGGATATAGTATTCTTGGCTGCATATTTTTCTTTTTTGTGCTCTGAATATATTATGCCAATCCTTTCTGTCTTTCCATGTCTCTGTGGATAGATCTGCTGCCAAACTAATATTTTTACCATTGTAGATTACAGAACTCTTGTCCTGAGCTGCTTTTAGGATTTTCTATTTGTCTCTCAGACTTTACCATTTTACTATTAGATGACTGAATGTTGACCTATTTTTACTGATTTTGGGGGGGCTGTTCTCTGTGCCTCCTGGACTTTGATGCCTGTTTCCTTCCCCAAATTAGGGAAGTTCTCCACTATAATTTGCTCCAATATACCTTTCACTCCTATATCTCTTTCTTCTTCTTCTTCTGGGATCCCAGTTATTCTAGTATTGTATCATCTTATGGTATCACTTATCTCTCAAATTCTCTCCTCATGATCTAGTAGTTGGTTATCTCTCTTTTTCTCAGCTTCTTTATTCTCCATCATTTTATCTTCTATATCACTAATTCTCTTTTACCTCATTTATCCTAGCCATTGAAGCCTACATTTATAGCCTCATTAATAGCCTTTTTGATTTTGACTTGGTTAGATTTGCTCTTTTATTTCTCAAGGAAGGGATTCTCTAGTATCTTCTATGTTTTTTTCAAGTCCAGCTAGTATCTTTATAATCATCATTCTGAACTTTAGTTCTGACATCTTGCTAATGTCTGTATTAATTAGGTCCATGGCATTTGGTACTGCCTCTTGTTCTTTTCTTTGAGATTAGTTTTCTGTTTTGTCATTTTTTTCCAGAAAAGAACTGATGAACGAGAGAACAAAATGCTAAAAGGATAACAATGACCCCAGTAAAATATACACTAAACAAATCAGAAAAGACCTGAAATGAGGGGGAAAAGAAAGGGGAAAAAAGGAGAGAAAAAAAGAATATGACCAGGCTGGTGAATAGAACAGAGCCTCACACTAGATTTTGGGTGAATTTTGTTCTGTTAGAAGAAAGTGCCTTCCGGGGCGCCTGGGTGGCTCAGTGGGTTAAGGCCACTGCCTTCAGCTCAGGTCATGATCCCAGGGTCATGGGATCGAGCCCCATATCGGGCTCTCTGCTCTGTGGACAGCCTGCTTCCTCCTCTCTCTCTGCTTCTCTGCCTATTTGTGATCTCTGTCTGTCAAATAAATAAATAAAATATTTAAAAAAAAGAAGAAACTGCCTTCCAAAATTTTAAAGAAACACACACACACACACACACACACACACACACACACACATACACAACACATAAATACATGTAAAAAAAAAGAAGAGATAGAATATGACTGTAAAGATGAAAATCAAAAAAAGATTTTTAAAAAGGAATTGATAAGATAAGAAGTTGGTTGAAAAAGAAAGAGAGAGAGAGAGAGAATGTGACCAGGCAGGAGACTAGAACAAAGCCATACAATAGATTTAGGGTATATTTTGTTCTGTTAGTAGAAACCGTATCCTAACATTTTAAAGAAATAAAAAATTATATGTATACAAAAAATAAGGGTAAATACAATGCAGGGATAGAATATGACTGTAAAAATGAAAATTTAAAAGTATTAAAAATAATTGCTAAGGTAAGTTGCTGGTTAAAATAGGGAAGAAAAAAATTTAAATATGCAGAAAAAGAAAAAACAATAAAAAAATTAACTTTGAAAGACTACAGAATCATGGGGGAAGAGTTATGATTTCTATGTGCTGTATTCCCCTAGTGCTGGAGTTTTGCAATTCTCATTGATCAGTAAACTTGGTCTTGGCTGGATGTTCTTGCTGATCTGGGAGAGGCGTCTATTGCAGTGATTCTCAAATGCCTTTGCCCAAGGCGGAGCTGTCTTGCCCATGTCAGGCGCCAGGCTCAGTAATCTGCTCAGTTTTGTTTTCAGTAGCTTTTGTTTCCTGAAAGCTTTCTGTATAACTTTAGAGGATGAGAATGAAAATGGCAGCTTTCCAATCTCCAGCCCAGGAGGAGAAGAGAACTTGGGGTCCCACTCCTTAGTGAGCCCTCAGAGAAAAGCAGTCATTCACTCCTCTCTCCCTGGTCTCTGGTTGCCCTCTACAATCACCTGGCCTTTGACTGAGAATTTCTGTCTCTGGCACATGACTGCATTTGGAGTTTCCAAACCCAGCAGGTTCCTACAGTGCTCTCCCATGCCACTCCTCCTGGGGGAGGAAAATGAGTCTCCCTGGATCTGCCAGTGTTTGGTTCCCTGCTCAAAGAGTACTGGCCCAACAGTGCTGCAGATCAAGGTTTATGGCAACCCCGAGCTGAGACCCCACCCCTCAGCTCAGTCTTTGCATCTGGCTTCCCACATGGGAGCTCTGCCACACTCAGGCACTCCTGGTCTTTCTGTGGCCCTGAGTGTCCTGAGACTACACTCTCCCAGTGAAGGTTCCACCCCCAACTTAGTCACTGGACTGACATTCTTCAGTGGAACAGACTTCTAAAAGTTTGATTTTGTGCTCCACTGTTTTATTACTTGCCAGGAGCAGGCTGATGGTGGCTTCCTCCCCCCGGGGTCTATCTTTCCAAATATCACCTCGGATTTACTTCTCCACACATCCTACCTTCCAAAAACTGGTCGCTTTTCTGTTCATATGATTGCTGCTATTATTTTCTTCAATCTCCTGTTGAGTTTGTGGGTGTTCAGAATGGTTTGATAACTAGCTCCTCTGCCATCCTCCTCCTCCCCTTCTCTACTTTGATCTTGTATCCTGAAACCTTACTGAATTCACTTTTAAGTTCTAGTAGGTTTTGTGTGTGTGTGTGTGTGTGTGTACAGTCTTTAGGTTTTTCGATATATAGTATCATGTCACCTACAAATAGAGTTTTAGTTCTGTACCAATTTAGATGCCTATCATTTTCTTATGTTGTCTGATTGCTGTGGGTAGGACTTACAGCACTATAATGAATACAAGTGGTGACTGGACAATCTTTTTTTTTCTGACCTTAGGTGGAAAGCTCCTAAGTTTTCACATTGAGCATGATGTGAGATGTGGATTTTTCATTTAAGTCATATGTTGTGTTGATGTATGTTTCCTCTAGACATATTTTGCAGAGGGTTTTTATCAGGATTGGATTTTGTACTTTGTCAAATGATTTATCTGCATCTATTGAAATAACTGTATGATTTTCTTCTATTACTGATGAGAAATAGCACATTTATTTCTTTGTGAAATTGAACCACACTTGCAGCCTGGTAATAAATCCCACTCGATCATCTTGTGTGTGTGTTTTTAATGTATTGTTAGTCTTGGTTTTTGTTGAGAATTTTTGCATTTGTGTTAACGAGAAACATTGGCCTGTAATTTTTTATGTGTGTGTGGTGTCTTTATCTGGTTTTACCACCAAGTTGATACTGCCTCATAGAACTCATTTGGGTGTTTTCCTTCCTCTTGTATTTTTTGGAGTAGTTTGAGAATAGGTATTAACTCTTCTTTAAATGTTTGGTAGAATTCACCTGTGAAGTTATCTTGACACAAACTTTTGTTTGTGGGGAATTATTTGACTACTGATTCAATTTCATTGTTTGTAATTTTCTGTTCAAATTTTCTAATTCTTTCTGCTTTAGTTTCAGTAGTTTATATGTTTCTAGGAATTTATCCATTTCTTCCAGGTTGTCCAATTTCTTGGTATATATACTTTCATAATATTCACTTCCAATTATTTGTTTTTATATGGTGTTGGTTGTTATTTCTTCTCTTTCATCATTGATTATTTTAAAATGTGAGTTCTGTTGTTGTTGTGTCTGTCTATATGTATATCAATTTTGCTGAACTTTTCAAGCAACCAGAGTATTGCTTCATTTATCTATTGCTTTTTTAAGTTTCTATATAATTGATTTTTTGTCCAATCTTTATTATTTCCTTCCTTCTACCGATTTGGAGTTTTGTTTGTTGTTCTTTTTCTAGCTACTTTAGGTTTAAAGTTAGGTTGTTTATTTGAAGGTTTACTTGGTACTTGGTTTTTCTTGCTACAAACTTTCAGAACCACTGTTGCTGGATCCCAATGATTTTGGAACATTGTACTTTCTTTTTCATTTGTTTTCATGCAATTTTTAATTTCTTCTTTGACTTCATGGTTGACTGATTCATGATGTTATTTAGCCTCCAAGTATTTAAGCTCTTTCATGAATTTTTTTCTTCTGATTTATGATTTCTAGTATTGTTTTCAGAGAAGATGAATGGTATGACTTTGAGGTTTATTCTTTTTTAATTTGTTGAGGCTTGTTTTGTGGCCTATTATGCGACATATTTTGGAGAATGCTCCATAAACACTTGAGAAGAATGTACATTCTGCTCTTTTGGGATGGAATGTCCTATATATGTCTGTTAAATCTATCTCATCCTGTGTGTCATTCAAAGCCACTGTTTCCTTGTTGGTTTTCAGTTTGGATTATCTGTTCATTAATGTGAGTGTGGTGTTAAATTCCCCTACAATTATTGCATTGCTGCCGATTATTTTTTTAAAGATTTTATTTATTTATTCATTTATTTATATTTGAGAAAAAGAGAGAGAGCATAAACAGGGGGAGGAACAGATGGAGAAGCACACTCCCTGCTGAGCAGGGAGCCCAATGTGTGGCAGAACCCCAGGACTCTGGAATCATGACATGGGATGAAGGAAGATGCTTAACTGACCAAGCCACCCAAGCATGCCCCTATCAATTATTCATTTTATTTTTGTTATTAACTCTTTTACATGTCTAGGTGCTCTCATATTGGTGTATATATATTTACAATTTTTATATCCTCTTTTTGGATTATCCCATTCATTATTATACAGAGTCCTTCTTTGTCTCTTCTTTAGTCTTAAATTCTGTTTTATTTGTGGGCACAGGGTGCCTCATTCTGTTATGCAGCTGACTCTTGGTTTTAGCTCAGGTCTTGAGATTAAACCCTGCTTCAGGCTCCACACTCAGCATAGAGTCTGTTTAAGGATATGCTCTCTCCCTGTCCTTCTGCCCTTCCCCTGTTCACACACTCCCTCCTGCTCTAAAATTAAATAAATAAATAAATAAATAAATAAATAAATATTTAAGATCATAAAATAAATTCTATTTTATTTAATATAATTATTGATACTCCAGCTTCTTTTTGACATCCATTTTCATGGTAAATGTTTCTCAATCCCTTCCTTTTTAATCTGCAACTGTCTTTAGGTCTGAAATGGACCTCCGGTATGCAGCATATACATGAGTCTTGCTTTTTTTTTTTTTTTTTTTTTTTTTTTTTATCCAGTTTGTCACTCTATGTCTTCTGATTGGAGTGTTTAGTCCATTTACAATCATAGTAATTACTGATAGATATGCATTTATTGCCATTTTGTTACTCGTATTGTCATTGTTCCTATAGATTTTCTCTGATCCTTTCTTCTCTTTCACTGTTTGTTGGCTTTCTTTACTGATACATTTGGTTTCCTTTCTTTTTATTCTTTACATATGTATTACTGGTTTTTAATTTTTGTTTACCATTAGCTTTGTATATAACATCTTCTGCATATAGTAATCTATATTAAGTTGATGGTTACTTAAGTTTAAACTCTTTTTACTCCTCTCCCCACCCAACCCTCTTTTAGTTACATATGTCATATTTTACATCCTTTAGTTTTGTGAATCCCTTGACTGATTTTTTATAGAAATATTTATTTTTACTCCTTTTTTCACACTTTTCATACTCTCACTTAAAGTCTTTCCAATTAGAGTCCCCTTTAATAATTCTTGTAAGGCTGATTCAGTGTGTATGAATTATTTTAGCGTTTGTTTGTCTAAGAAACTCTCTCCTTCTATTCTAAATGATGGCCTTGCTATATAGAGTATTCTTGACTGCAGATCTTTCCCTTTCAGCACTTTGAATATATCATGTCATTCTTTTCTGATCTATAGAATTTCTGCTAAATAATCTGTTGATAGCCTTATGGGGTTTCCCTTTCATAAAACTTGTCCTCCTTTGTCTTGCTACTTTTTTTTTTTTTTTGCTACTTTAACATTTTAATTACTATGCATCTTGCATACACTTGGGTTGATTTTGGGGGGAGGATTTCTTTGCCTACTTTATCTGGGTATCTGTTTCCTTCCCCAGATTAGGGTAGTTTTCAGCTATTATTTTTTTCAAATGATTTTCTTCTCCATTTGCTCTCTTCTTCTTCTGGGATCCCTATAATGCAGAAGTTATTGCATTTTATGGAGTTACTGAGTTCCCTAAGACAATTTTCACTTTGCATAATTATCTTTCCTCTCCTTTGCCCACCTTAGTTACTTCCATTACTCTATCTTTCAGGTCATTAATTTGTTCCTCTGTTTCATGTAGCCTGTTATTTATTCTATCACATGTATTTTTAAATTTATTCAGTGTGTTCTTCATTTCTGATTGATTATTCTTTTCTAACACTTAATAAGAATCTCACAGTTGTCCTCCACTCTTTTTTCAAATTCCTTGAGTATCTTTATGACCGTTTATCTATCAGGAATATTATATATATATATATATATATATATATATATATATATATCCATTTTGCTTTATTATTTATTTAGTTTTTAAGGATCCTATTTATTTATTTGTGATAGAGAGTGAGAGAGAGAGAGAAAGATATCATGAGATCATGAACAGGGGGAGGGGCAGAGGGAAAGGGAGAAGCAGGCTCCCCACTGAGCAGGGAGCCCAATGCAGGACTTGATCCCAGGACCCCAGGATCATGACCTGAACCAAAGACATATGCTTAATGAAATTAGCTATCCAGGTACCCCTATATGCATTTTGCTTTAGTTTCTTGCTGTGGTTTGGTTCTATTCTTTCCTTTGGGAGATATTTCTTTGCATCCTCATTTTGTATTAATTTCTGTTTCTGTTTCTGTTTGTTAGGAAATGTATCTACTTCTCTTGCTCTTAACAATAATAGCATTATGAAGAAAAGGTCCTCTAGTGCCCTGCAATGCAGTACCCATAGTCTCAGGGCCTAATACTTCAGGGAATGGCTCCTATGTGTTTTGTGTGTATTCTAACATTGAATCTTGGTCTCTTTTTCCTTCAGTTTAGTGGCCTGCAGAGGCTCTCTTTGCATATTTTGACCAGAGTTTGGTCCACAGCAAGGATGGGTTGCATTTTAAACAATGTGGGTTGTGATCTGCTTATTAAAGGACACTTCCCCCCACCATTGCCAGCACTAATGTCCCATAAATGCATTTTTTCAGGAGATATGATATTGGCAGGTTTTACCTTGGTTTTATGAGGGAGGGTTCCACAGTGCCTGGAGTCAGGCAAAATGGCTGGGAAGGGTTGATCTGTGGAAACATAGAGGATCAGGGCTTGGGGCAAGCAGGTTATATAATGAGTGTGAGGACTGAGTTAGTTCTAGCAGATGACGACTGTTAATGCTGGGGGTGGGGGAGGAAAATACCACTTGCCAGTTACTTTGGTCTTGGAGTGATCTTCCAATGATCCCTTTCTTTCCAGAACATGCTCTGATAAGTAAATCTCTCTCCCTCCCATTTACCCCCAGTGTTATTCAAACTGCTTGTTCTATGCTGTATCTGCATGAGATGTTTGTTGTGCTATCTTTTTAAGGACAGGGATTCTACTTTGTAAAGTGCTCCATGCTCTCCCATAGTCAAACCCACTGATTTTTAAAACTCATGAATTTGGCCCTTTTGTGTTCAAAGGCAAATATGCTGTGGATTTGTTTTCCTTCTTAATGGTCTCCTAAGTGTGAAAATCTGCTTTCTGCCCTCCTCCATGCCATTGGCTTCCTCCCCACTGCAGACAGCCCTGGTCTGCTTTGATTCCAGACTGTGTCTTTACCCTTCCTGCCCTCTTTGATGTGGCCTCTTCTCTTCCATTTAGTTGTGGAGTTTGTTATGACAGTCTTTGCATCATTTACTGGGTTATTTATGCTGATGTGAGGGTTATGATGTGAGGTTATGTGAGGATCCTATCAGTGGAATAGGTGGGCTTAGGATCCTCTTACTCTGCCATCTTCCCAGCTAACCTGTTGATTCAATAATACTATAAATTACTCAGTACTCATCATAGGTATATTCTTAATTCCATTCACCTGTTTCACCCATCCCCCACCTATTAACCCTTTGGCAACCAGCAGTTTGTTCTTTATAGTAAAGAGTCTACTTCTTGCTTGTTTTTTTCTTTGTTTTTAAAATTATGTTAATCACCATATAGTACTTCATTAGTTTCTGATATAGTGTCCCATGATTCATTGTTTTATTTCTTAAATTGCACATATGAATGAAGTCATATGGTATTTGGTATTTGGTTTTCTTGACTTATTTCCTTAGCGTAATACTCTCTAACTCTCTAGCTCCATACATATAGTTAAAAATGGCAAGATGTCATTCTTTTCATAGCTGTGTAATATTACACACACACACACACACACATATATACATATATATGTGTATATATATATATATATATATATATATTCATTTATTTTTTAAACTACTCACAAAGGAAAGGTAAGGCTCAGATGGCTTCGCCTCTGAATTACACCAAACATTCAAAGAAGAGTTAACACCAATATTCACAAGTTCATATATATATATAAAAAAACTTATATATATGTCTATATATATATAAACTTATATATATGTATATATATAAACTTATATGTGTGTATATATATATAAACTTATATATATATATATATATATAGAGAGAGAGAGAGAGAGAGAGAGAGATTACTTCTCAGCTAATTTTATGTAACCATTTTTACTCTGATACCAAAAAGAGACAAAGACATCACTTCAGAAACTTAAGCCAATATCTCTTATGAAGTTAGAATTAAAAATCCTCAACAAAGTACTATTCAGCTACATTTAGCAACACATAAAGGGCATTATACACCATGATCAAGTGGGATTTATCTGGTAATGCAAAGTTTCTTTAACATTTGAAAATCCATTAATGCAATATTATCAATAGAATTTTTAAAAAAACACATGATCATCTCAATAGACATAGAAAATGCATTTGACAAAATCCAATGTCTTATCAAAATAAAAACACTTGACAAAGTAGGAATAGTAGGGGGCTTCCTAAAGCTGATAAAGGACATCTACAAAAACTCACAGATAACACCATATTTAGTGCTGAAAGACTGGATGTTTTCCTTCTAAGGTCAAGATGTCTACTCTTGCTATTTCTGTTTAACATTGTACTAGGGTTCTACCCAGAGCAATTAGTCAAAAGAAAGAAACAAAAGGTATCCAAATTAGAAAATAAAAAGTAAACTATCTCTATGTTTAGGTACATGACTGTATTTTTAGAACATCCTAAGGAATACATTAAGATCAATATTACAACTAAGAAATGCTGCATGGTTTCAGGATGCAAGATCAATAAATAAAAAAATAGTTTTATTTCTATACACTTGTACTAAAACAACCAAAATTAACTAAAGAAAAAAAAACATTTGTAATGGCATCAAAAGGGAGTAAATACCCAGGAATAAATTAAATGAGTTGCAGAAATCATATTCTAAAAACTACAGAACATGTTCCAAGAAATTGAAGAATATCTTAAAAATGGAAAAACAACCTGTGAGTATGGAACACAACACTTAACATTTTTCAGATGACAATACTCCTTAATTTCAGCACAATCCTTATGAGATGCACAACTGAGTTATTTGTAGAAATTGGCAAGGTGATTCGAAATTCATATGGAACAACAGGGACTCAGAATAACAACAACAAAAAAAAGGCTTTAAAATGAACAGTAAAATAGAAGCACTCCCATATCCTGATTTCACAATTTACTACAAACAGTGTTAATCAAGACAGTGTGAAAGTTGCAAATGAATACACATACTGATCAATGGAATAAAATTGACAGCCTAGAAATAAGCCAAAGCATCTATGGTCAACTTATTTTCAACAAGAGTGCCAAGATTTTTCAATGGGAAAAGAATCTTTCAATAAATGGTGATGGCACAAATGGAGAGCCACATGCAAAAGGATGACACTGGAACTCAAAATGGATCAATGGCCTGAATATTAGAGAAAAAACTATAAAACTGTTAGTAAAAAAACACATAGGATTAAATCTTCATGAATTTAGATTTGGTTAAGTGTTCTTATATATGACACGAAAGCACAAGCCACAAAAGAAAAAATATATATAAATTGAGCTTTATTAAAATTAAAACGGAGATGCCTTCTCAGTTGGCTGGGTGTCTGTCTTCAGTTTGGGTCATGATACTAGGGTCCTGAGATTGAACCATGGAGTGGCCTCCCTGCTCAGTGGGAGAACATGCTGCTCCCTTTCCCTCTGCCACCCGCCCCCTTTTGTGTTCTTGTTCTCTCTCTCTCTCTCTCTCTCTCTCTGTCAGATAAGTAAATAAATCTTTAAAAATTTAAAGCAAAAACTTTTGTGTTTCAAAAGACACCATCAAGAATATAAAAAGACCACCTAAAGAATGGAAGAAAATATTTTCAAACCTTTTTCTGAAAAGGGACTTATATTTAGAATATATAAGTATTTTGGGTTAGTTTTGGCTTATCAATAGTGATGCTATTAGCTAGCAATGCCTGGGGGCACCCACGGGGGCTTGAACTATTTGTGGTTAGCCCCCACAGACTTTTTTTTTTTTTTTTTTGGATCAGAGTCAATGTTTCAGCTGGACTAATGCTTGTGGTTCTTATCATGATTAGAAGACACACCTCAGCAGTAGCTATCAGGGGACTTTGGAAAAAACATAACAGAACAAAGTTTATTACTCACAAGTCCTGGAGGTTACACAGCGGCTAAATAACTGGGGCCACACAACAATGTCATGGGTAGAGAGTGAGTGTGGACCTGGGGTTCTGCCTTTATTAGGGTTGAGAATAGGATGACTAGGGTTTCAAGGATTCACTTTTTACTGGTTAATTTAAAGCATAACAGTGGGAATTAAAGCAGGGGAAGAGAAAAACTAGTGAGTTAAAGAATCAGTTATTGAGGTCAATCAGAGATTTCCAAAAAAAGGGGGGGGGACTTCCTGGGTGGGGTGGCCTAGTTCTTTATCTAATTGTGTAGCTATAAGTGTGTTTATTCAAGATGCATGTCTTTCAAGTGGATACTTTGACAATCAAAAGGTTAACATCAGGCACTGAAATTAAAATTTTAAAAAGCTGATTGTCAGAGGCTTACACTACAGAAAGGAACACTTACAATTTCACAATAAAAAGATGAATCACCCAATTTAAAAATAAACAAAGGATTTGAGTAGACATTTCTTTAAAAATATATAAATTGTCAATAAACACATGGAAAAATATTAGTCACCCAGGAAATAAAAATCAAAATCATAATATGGTACCATTTCACATCCACTAGGGTGGATAGAATAATCAAAAACTCACATAATAAATATTGTCAAGGATATGGAAAAAATTGGAAATCTCCTACATTTTGTGTGTGTGTAAATATAAAATAGTACAGCCACTTTGGAAAACTATATGGAAGTTTCTCAAATGATTAAAAATAGAGATACCATATTGGTGTGGAGAACAAAGGTAAGAGAAATATAGAAAAAAAATTAAACTTCCTTATAATTTATAGCCCATTTACAAGTACTTGAGACAGGCTGTGACTTTCCTCCAAGAACTCAGCTACCTCAATGTTAATACCTTACTTAAGGCAAAATGCAACCTTAATTTGACATTAACCTGAACTCCAGGATCCTTTAAGTCTTCTTTAACATACAAAAATCTCTTTGAGGGGCACCTGGGTGGCTCAGTAGGTTAAAGCCTCTGCCTTCAGCTCAGGTTATGATCCCAGGGTCCTGGGATTCAGCCACACGTTGGGCTCTCTGCTTGGCAGGGAGCCTGCTTCCCTTCCTCTCTCTCTGCCTACCTCTCTGCCTACTTGTGATCTCTGTGCATCAAATAAATAAATAAAATCTTTAAAAAAATCTCTTTGAAATCATCCTTTATCTTTAATAATCATCCTCCAAATAAATGTCCCACTGATATGCACCTGAAGGGTTTCATGAGTAAGGTTTTACTAGACAGCAGTAAATGACCTATCCTAACAGCAGTTAACCTCTCAAGGACCTGGAAACTTTCCTTCCAAATTCCTTAGAGACTTACACTCTCCCTAGCCCTCTCTCAACCTGAAAGTACATAATCAGTCACTCTTCACAAACCCACTGTAGCTCTTTCTGCTCATAGGTCCTGTCCCCATGCTTTAATAAAACCACTTTTTTTTTTTTGCACTGAAGGCATCTCAAGAATTCTTTTTAACCATTTACTCCAAAATCCCAATATTTCACATCAATATGACTTAGCAATTTCACTCCTAGAGTGACACAGTCGAAAAAAGAAAGTATATGTTCTAGACAGAAATTGTTTATAGCAGATTATTCAGAAGAGCCTACAAGAAACAACCTAAATGTGTGTTAACAGATGAGTGGATAAAGACATGTGGCATTTCTGTGCTTAACTGACTGAGCCACACAGGTACCCCTATGGCATATTATGTAATGGAATATTACTGAACACTAGAAAATAATGGAGTGATAACACATTATATAACATGAATAAACCCTAGAAAGATGCTAAGTGGAAGAACTCAGTTATAGGTCTTATAGTATATGATTTCATTCATAAGAAACTCCAGAATAGGGGGATCTATACAAGTAGAAAACAGGATTAGGGTTAAGGGTTGGGGGTGTAGGGGCTAAGTGGGTAACAGGTAAAGGATATCAGGATTTCTTTTTGAGATGGTAAACACATTCTAAACTTAACTGTAGTGATGGCTGTACATTTCTGTCAATGTATCCAATAAAATTGAATTGTACACTTTAAATGGATAAATTGTAAGGTGTATAAATTATATTTCTGTAAGGCTGTATAAAATAGGAGGAATTAATAATTGAATTAATGTAGGTAAATGGAGATGAATACAAGTTCAATCAACTAGCATAAAATCTGAATTAATATGACATACATGAACTAGATATTTTATTATCTATTCTATATGCTGTGAATCAACAAATACAAATTTAATAACAATTTTCTAAGTGCCTAGAAATAGGAGCCCTAAAAATGAATCTGAACCTAACTGGAGTAGTTTGGAGACATAGTTTCAAGAACTAAGTTGTGTTAAGTAAGCCTACTAATCAAATCGCATTAGAAGTATATGGTTTGTGAGTGATCAAGGGCCACTGAGCAAATGTGAAAACAATAACAAATAAGGCAAGACATCAAGATTGAGGAAATTAGGGCTATTTATGTCAAGTCCAGTGGTTCTTCACCCTCGCTGTATATGGGAATCATCAGGGGAGCTTTTAACGCAGAGTCTCTGGACATGGGGCCTGAACCTTGGCATTTATAAAGATTTCTTTGTGAGTCTAACAGACTGACAGAGTGGAAAACTACTGGGATGGGCCAAAAGAAACTGAATATGGGCCAAGAGAGAAAGGACTGAAGGAGGAATGACCACCTGAATGATTGATACAATTAGGTTCTTTGGTGAGCTCTTGAGGTTGTAGGGAGTCAACTACCTGGGTATGGAAGTGGGGTTATTCTGAAGTCTAAAATGTCAGATCTAAAAGGGCCTTAGTGATTTCCAAGTCTAACTTCTGCTCCCCCTTCCCCACCTACTGTGTATGGGTCATGCATATACAGAGAAGAGAGAGGAATTGCCTGATGCCACAGTGAGTTATTGCCTGACCACTGGTCTTGTGACTCCAAATTAGTGACTTTACGTTGTACCACTGCCTTCCAGCTTTACAGTATGAAACTAGATTTAAAAAGCAGGTGGACCTTAAAAGGCCTATTAATGCATTCAGTCCTTTCCCCAACTTTCTTTCAAAACCTGCCTAAGGGCTTCAAATCTTTATCTTAAATACTGCTCTTTCTAAGCTACATCACATAATCTGTTCAGCAATAAAACTTTCAAGTTATATGACTTAGTCAAAGCAAATCTTTTGGCCTTGTTTTCCTTCCAAGATCCATGGCTCCTGCCTGTCTCATCCTATGAACATAATAATAAATATCCTTAGATGAATGCCAACAGCAAGCTAGGCACTTTAAGGCCCCTGGGATTTAGGAGCTGGTGATAGAGATAAAGCATGAGTCCAGTGCCATCCTTTTCTTTTCTTGAACTTTGCCCTTCTAAAGATCATGAATACCCGCTACTCCCACCTAGTCATCTCCTCAAAGTCTACTATTGCTGTGTTTGATAAAGGAAGTTTATTCCAATTGTTTTTTTTCTTTCTTTCTTTCTTTCTTTATTATCTTTTTAAATTTAAACATATAATGTGGGACGCCTGGGTGGCTCAGTTGGTTAAGCGG
>RCUC01098709.1:0-13859 GCA_003697995.1 Taxidea taxus jeffersonii | reverse complement strand
TCTTTGGCTTAAAATCTAATTGATCTAATATAAGGATTGCCACTCCAGCTTTCTTCTGATGTCCATTAGCATGGTAAATTGTTTTCCACCCCCTCACTTTCAATCTGGAGGTGTCTTCAGGTCTAAAATGAGTTTCTTGTAGGCAGCATATTGATGGGCTTTGTTTTTTTATCCATTCTGAAACCCTGTGTCTTTTGATTGGAGCATTTAGCCCATTTACGTTCAAGGTAACTATTGAGAGATATGAATTTAGTGCCATTGCATTGCCTGTAAGGTGATTGTTACTGTATATTGTCTCTGTTCCTTTCTTATAACACTTTTAGGGTCTCTCTTTGCTTAGAGGACCCCTTTCAATATTTCCTGTAGAGCTGGTTTGGTGTTTACAAATTCTTTCAGTTTTTGTTTGTCCTGGAAGCTTTTTATCTCTCCTTCTATTTTCAATGATAACCTAGCTGGATAAAGTATTCTTGGCTGCATGTTTTTCTCGTTTAGTGCTCTGAATATATCATGCCAGTTCTTTCTGGCCTGCCAGGTCTCTGTGGATAAGTCTGCTGCCAATCTAATATTTTTACCATTGTATGTTACTGACTTCTTGTCCTGTGCTGCTTTCAGGATTTTCTCTTTGTCGCTAAGACTTGTATATTTTACTATTAGATGGAGGGGTGTGGACTGATTCCTACTGATTTTGAGGGGTGTTCTCTGCACCTCCTGGATTTTGATGCTTGTTCCCCTTGCTATATTAGGGAAATTCTATATATATATTGACAATAATCCTCTCCAGTATACCTTCTGCTCCTCTTTCTCTTTCTTCTTCTTCTGGAATCCCAATTATTCTAATGTTGTTTCATCTTATGGTATCACTTATCTCTTGAATTCTCCCCTCGTGGTCCAGTAGTTTTTTGTCTCTCTTTTGCTCAGCTTCTTTATTCTCTGTCATTTGGTCTTCTATATCACTAATTCTTTCTTCTGCCTCATTTATCCTAGCAGTAAGAGCCTCCATTTTTTATTGCACCTCATTAATAGCTTTTTTTTTATTTCAACTTGATTAGATTTTAGTTCTTTTATTTCTCCAGAAAGGGCTTTTATTTCTCCTGACAGGGTTTCTCTAATATCTTCCATGCCTTTTTCAAGCCCGGCTAGAACCTTGAGAATCGTCATCCTGAATTCCAGATCTGACATATTACCAATGTCTGTATTGATTAGGTCCCTAGCCTTCGGTCCTGTCTCCTGTTCTTTTTTTTGTGGTGAGTTTTCCCGCCTTGTCATTTTGTCCAGGTAAGAATCCGCTGTTCTCCTTGTTACATGAACTTGGTCTTGGCTGGATTTCTTTGATCTTCTGGGGGAGGGGCCTGTTGTAGTGATTCTCAAGCGTCTCTGCCCCAGGCGGAATTGCACCGCCCTTGCCAGGGGCCGGGCTAAGTAATCCTCTCAGGTTCGCTTTCGGGAGCTTTTGTTCCCTGAACGCTTTCGGTAGAGTTCCGGAGGACAGGAATGAAAATGGTGGCCTCCCAATCTCCGGTTCGGAGGAGCCGAGAGCTCGGGGCCCCAGTCTTCAGTGCGCCTTCAGAGAAAAGCGCTTAATCACTCCTGTCTCCCCAGCCTCTGGCCGCGCTTAGAGAAAATCATGCGTCATCAGTCCCATCTCACTGGCTTCTGGCTGTGCTCCGAGGTCACCCAGCCTGTGACCAAGCGTCTCTGTCTCTGGCAGAGTCCCACCTGGAGTCTCCAAACCCTGTAGATCCCTGAGCTTTCCTAGGTCGGAGTCTCCCCGGATCTTGTGGGGACCCCTCGCACAGAGCACCGGCCCGTGTCACAGACCACGGCTCTAGGACACCCCGAGAGCTCACTCCTCAGCTCTGTCTCCACAGTCAGGTTCCCTGCTCTAATACCTGTGAGCTCTATGACACTCAGACACCCCCGATCCTTCTGTGACCCCGCGGGACCTGAGTCCACGCTATCCCCGTGAGGTCTTCACCCCATTTTAGCCTCTGGAGCGATGTCCCTCCATGGAGCAGACTTTTAAAAGTCCTGATTTTGTGCTCCTTTGTTCCGCCACTTGCCGGGAGCCGGCCCCTCCCCCCGGGGTCTATCTTCCCATTGCATTGGAATCACTGCTCCGCTGGTCCTACCTTTTAGAAAGTGGTCGATTTTCTGTTTCTAGAATTGTTGTTTTTCTTCTCTTCGATCTCCTGTTGGATTCGTAGGTGTTTGGAATGGTTTGATAGGCTATCTAGCTGATCTCCTGCTGCCTGATGTCGTCTCAGCTGCTACTTCTCCGCCATCTTGACTCCCTCCTGCAATTACTTACTTTTAACTAAGTGTATGCTTCATATTCTATCTTTTTAAAATATTTTATATAATTGATCAGTGAAGTCCTGTGCCCTATAATTTTTCTCAGGGAAAAGGTTTTCATTAGAAATTCAACTTCTTTAAGATATAAAGATATACAGAGTTTCTATTTCTTCTTGTGTCAGTTTAAAAATTTTGACATTTGATTTCCCCTTGTCCTCTGAGTTGCTGAACTTATTGCCATAAAGCTTTTCATAATTTTCTTTTATTATAACTTTAATAATTATAAAATGTTTAGGGATGTTCTCTTTTCTCCCTTGATATTGACATTATCCTACTTAAAAAAAAATTCCTGCATCAAGTTATTTATCATAATTATATATCTATCAATAGAAACATGTTCTGAGTTTATTAATTCTATTTTTTCTCTTTTCTGTTTTATTGATTTCTACTTTACTTATTATTTTCTACTTTACATTTTGGGGTTAATTTTTTCTTATGTGCTTAGCATCTTAAGATCAAAATTTAGATTAAAATGTTTGAGATTTCTTTCTTCCTACTAAAAGCATTGGGTGGACCAGTTTCCCTCTAACCACAGCTTTAGCTGCATACTATGAATTTTGATGTATTGTGTTTTTATTTTCCTTTGATTAAAATATTTCTAATTTACTAAGTGACTCCCCCTTTTATTTATGTGTTATATAAAGTTATGTTGTTTAATTTTTAAGTATTTGGTTACTTTTGGGGTATCATTTTATTTATTTCTAATTTCAGTCCATTTGGTCAAAGGTTTTACTCTAAAATATAATATATTGCTACTTGTTTTCATAGCTTGTTTTTTATTTATTTATGGAAGACATATATGAATATTCTATTTGCATTTGAAATTTCATAATTACAAAACTCACTTGAGTTCCCACACTCCTCTCTCTCTAATGCCTGCTTTTTAGCTCACTCACCAAACATCTACACAGACCATTTCAAGCCTTCCCTACTCTCCTCAAAGTTCTAAACCTTCTCATCTATTTTTCACAGAAAATGACCTCATTTCTCACTGCATAGAGAAAAATGGATGGCCCAGACAGGAGGGCTCTCAATTTATGATACCAAATATAGAAACCTATTTTCCTTTTCACCTGATAAAGTAATGGAGTTTTTCTTCCTATCAAAGACTAATCCTTTTGCTCAGGAACTTGTATCTCTCTCTCTTTCATAGACCTTACCCAAAGGATATCCCTTATCTCTTACATAGTTTAAGCCTTTCAAGTAGTTCTTTCCCACCTGTTATTAAACTGGCTGCAACCAAGGAGGAAAAAAGCAGCAGAGCATCCAAACCCCTTTCTTTAACCCTTGCACTCCCGTTGCTACCTTCAGATCTTTTTGCTCTCCCTCAGAGCAAAATTTCTCAAATGTGTTTTCTAGTATTCTGTTTACTTGGTCACTTTCTGTTCTTTCCTCTCCATAGAGAAATTGTACTAATTTACATTCAGATATTGCTAGTTACTCTAATAAGTTAGCTGGAGCCATCTCTCTTTTCATCAACACGTAGCATCTGTTTCTTCCAAATGAGAAAGAGCAATCTCAGAGACCAGCATAAAGGACCACAACAAAGTACTTGTCATCATCTTCCATACTCCAAGGAATGGGCTCCTGGATATAGACTTTTTTGTATGAGCTGGCATCATTATTTCAATAGATGGTCAGAATCCTTCAAGGGCCTGAGTGAGGATTTCCAAGATTCTTTTTCAATTTCAAAGTAGAAGATGTCATGAAAGCTGATTGTGAATCCAAATCTTATTGAAAAATAGTAACTATGTGGACTAATAATGATAGTAATAATGGGAGAATATAATTTTGGTTATCTGGTTTTGGAATATTATTGTTATTGTGCTATTGTCCATACTCAGAGAGGCATATGAGGACATCATTTACATTCTTTCTGATCTGCTTCTAACTTTAGTAGACTCTGCTTGTATGAACTGACATGAAACACTGTTTGATTCATATCTTGTTCTCACTGACTTCACAAAATACTTCTACTAAGTAAGTGTTTTTCACAGTACTGTAGTAATTTGCATGCATTCAGTAAGAATCTGCCCCTTTTTTGCCAGGTTATAACTAGACAAATCTATTGTACAATAGAGGGCATATCTTGCAGATTCTATTTGAATATAAGCCTCTTTGGAAAACTAACAATTATGCATATTATGGTAAATCTTTAGTGGGACCAGTGCCTATGAGGCCCTTTGAGGAAACTGGTATAGTATCTCTTCGGTGGCTTAAAGCATTCAAAATAGGAAAGTCACTTTCTGGCACAACAGAAACCTTAGCAGCTTTGGGGATATGCAAAGAAAGAACAACCCACCCACATTAAATTTTCTGTAAGCAAAACCCAGTGAAGATAAATTTCTTGGTTTTGATTCTTAGCCTTGAAATACACAAATAACTGTGCATGATAGAAACTACTAAAAGTGCAATATCTAATGTGAAATATCTAGTGTAATATCTAAGTTGAAATTTTGGCAAAATTCATTAAGTACTTTCATTTGGACTATACTTTAACATTCTTAGGATGGTTTTCTGATAATGTATCTGATTGGAATTAATGGTAGAGATCAGTGCCTTGACTATATTTCTGTTGACCATATTAGTGTCTCTGAACAGGCTAGATTCCAGGAGAAAGGCAAACATAAAGGACCTGACTCAGGAAAGAATATGATCTGATCAAAAAGAACATTTCTTAGGAAGTTTTCCATATACAAATGATAAAATATTATACAGTTGAAAAAGTAACAAATTCAAAATTTTGGTATAAATAGAAGTAGATTTCAAAAATATAATGTCAAGTAAAAAAAAATCTAATACCAGTCTGGAGTGTAATATATAAGGGAGTTGTGTGTGGGGGGAGTGCCAAGAAGATCAAGGACAGGATAATGGCCAAGGGAACGGAAAATAAAATATAATAAATTTTTAAGTGGTGACATGCATACACCAAAGACTATGATTTGTTATAAATGAGAATTATGATGAAAATGAATGAAAGAGGCAAGAGATGAAGTTGAATATTTATGTAGAGACCAGGTTGTGCTGGGCTGGATAAGCTGTAAGAAAAACTTTAAGCACACTAGAGACATCAATTGATTCTTTTTCCAAATTGATGACTTTGTTGCTCTGTAGACCAGATGGAAAGGCACCAAAGAGGTCAGCATTGGTCCATTGCAGGAGTCCCGGTGGAGGTGTGGGAACAGAGAGGCACTGGAGAATGAGGGCCTTAGAGCATGTTGGGGAAGCAGTAGTGCAGGAGGAAATAGGTGATTAGGTTCAGAACACATTTTGGTGTTAAATCACCAAGGTTCTTGATGGGCTGCAATAGAAATGGGGAGGTACAGGATTTGAGGAAGAATAAGGGTATCAGTTTTCACTTTTAAGGTTTTTGCTTAATAAGCAGGTTGGACAGTTGTGCTACAAGGATCACAATGTGCTAAAGATAGGATGATGAACAAAGTAAAATTCAAAATTATTGTTTGGTTTGTGTGTGTGTGTTTATTTAAATTAAGTTATGTAGCCCCCTCAGAAAGTATTGCCAGAGGAGATGGGCAAGTGTTCTCAGGTGAGAAGGAGGTTATGTTGTGATGTGCAGAGTAGAGAACACAAAGTGGGACAGGAGATATATTGTCCAGTTCATAATTTCAAAAACTTTGATTGGATAAAAACTGGAGTGCATATTTATAAATGAAATTATATCACTGTGTTTACAGAGAGATTGTCTTTAATCTCCCTGGCTATTGTTGGTCCTGCCACGTAAGCAAACAAAAAATGTCAGAACCATTCTGGCAAGGTGGAAAATTGGGACTGCAATTCAGATGAGTATGGTTTAATAGGTTTGAATTTGTATGGTAGAAGTGGAAAAAAGTACTAAGTGTATCTACATTAGAGATAAATAGTGTGTGAGATATGTAAAACAGCCATATAAAAATAGATGCCATCCTCATTTAAGAGACTCAAAGATGGACCTACTAATAGGATATTGTTAAAACTGAATATTCGTTTCTGATTAAACAAGGAAAGAACTCTTAATTTTCTATAAATGGAAAGATATTTTCTTGACTTGCTGAAAATTATCTACCAGAAATTGCTGTAAACAAAATACTTAATGATGAAAGGTTGGAAGAAATCCCATTAAAATCAAGAATAATTATGATACCCACCATCACTATAATTATTCAACACACTAGTAGTATACTGGAATAAATCATCCTTCTCATTAACAAAACTCATCCAGGCAACAAAATAAGTAGAATTCATCACACACTGTTGAGAATATTCAGATTAAAGAAATACAGAAAGCTTTTTCACTGGATGGAATGAAGGGGCTTTCTGGGTAATAATAGCATTACTGGGAACATGTATAGATAGCACTTACGAGACAGTTCTTATTTTTTCAAACATGCATTAACACATTTTAACACTCAACAACTTCACAAATTTGGCACAATTATTATCCCTGCTTTAGAGATCAATAAAGGGAGATATGGAGATATTAATTAAATTGGCCAAGATCAGTTTACTAGCAAAGATCCAAACCCAGGCAGTCTGGCTTTAATGCCTGTAGTGTTAACCACTAAACTTTCTCACGGCTTTGATGCATCTGCTTTAATACACTCCTATCAGTAGAACTCTTGGTTCTACTGTTTAATGCTTCCACACTTCTGATTTTCCTAACTACATTAAGGTTTTATTTACCAAAATGCAACATGAGAAAGTCTCCAAAAGTATCTCTTGTGTATTAGTGTATATACTTAATGGTATGTTGATCTAATGGTCAACCAATTAAGAAAGTGTTGGAAAACGATCTCCTGCAGGGACAGATTTTAAGACTCTTCTCCTTGCAGCCTCTCTCATATAACCTCTCCTAATTATCCCATCCCATTAGTTTATAGTATGTCTTATTGTCACCACTAACTAAAGCAAATGATCAGAATGAAAGAAATCGGTATATCGTTTATATGATCATTCATTTTAGTTAATAAGTGATATACTATTAAATTAAAACTAGCATTAGGAAAAATGGTATTTAGGAACACCAATGCCCCAAATATCATGCCATTTCTTTTTTTTTTTTTAAGATTTTTATTTATTTATTTGACAGAGATCACAAGTAGGCAGAGAAGCAGGCAGAGAGAGAGGGAGGAAGCAGGCTCCCCACTGAGCAGAGAGCCCGATGCAGGGCTCGATCCCAGGACCCTGAGATCATGACCTGAGCCAAAGGCAGAGGCTTAACCCACTGAGCCACCCAGGCACCCCTATCATGCCATTTCTAATGAAGAAAATGATTACCTTCATCAGTGTGTATAGACTGGAAAATAGTCATTGTTAAATCTGAATGGAATATTCATTTCTAAAACAAGATTGCTAACAATGAACTCTATAGTATAGTTCAATTGCATTAAGTTTTAGGACTGAGTTTCCAATAATAGTATTTTCTGGCTAAGACCATAATTTAAAAACCATCATATATTCAGTATAAATTGTTAATGAATTTCTTGATTAACTTGTTTTTAAGTAAACAACAGCAATATACTTTGCTGAGCAGAAGATTTTTCCAAGACAGTGGTAGAAAAAAATAAGAATTCCTCTAAGATCACAAATATTACTTTCATAATAACTAAGGCTACAAATGTTTTGTAGAGGTGCAAATATAAATAAAATAAAACAAATATGTGAAGTGCACCTATTATTTGTAACATAATTCTTTTTAGCTTTATTGAGGCATAAGTGAAAAAGAAAAGTGTAATATGTTGAAAGTATATTCTGTGATCCACAATCAAGCTAATTAACACATCCATCATCTCACACATTTACCTTCTGGAGGGGGTAAGAATGCTTACAATCTACTCTCTTAGAAAATTTCAATGATAAAATATGGTATTAACTATAGTGACTATATGGTATTAACTGTAGTCAGTCACCACACCATACATACTCAGATTTTATTCATCTTCTAAGTGAAAGTTACCTTTTACCAACCTCTCTCCATTCCCCTCACTTGCCAGCCACTGGCAGCCACCATTTACCCTCTGTTTCTGTAAGTTTGACTTTTTTTTTTTTTCTTACATTTCAAATATAAGTGTTACCATACAGTATTTGTCTTTCTCTGGCTTATTTCACTTAGCCTAATACTCTCCAGGTTCATCCACCCACAAATGGCAGGACATCTTTCTTTTCTAAGACTGTGCAATATTTCACTATGAATGAATATTCTGCAGACCAAGTCCTAAAGAATATTTGCTTATTCTGCAAATCTTGTTGCCATCTACTTTCTCTTGGTTCAGTATAGATGAACCATGTCAAACTTAGTCTGTGTAAACTGCAATTCATAATTCTACCCTGTCATCCAGACATGCAATCTTTTAGTCTCCCCTGTTCAGCAAATGGCTCCAGCATCCACATAGTTCTGAAGCCAAAATCAGAGTCTTCCTATCTTTCTCTTTCCTTTGCCCCTTAAAGCCAATCTGTCAGCAAGTCCTGGAATCGGAACTCTAAAACATATTTGGACTCAGCCTGCTGTTTTTCAGCTACATACTTTCCACCTTAGATCAAGAGGCTAGAAAGTTCCAAGCATTTTGCTAGAATTTCTGCCTTTATTTTCTGATGGAATGGGAAAGCTTAATCCAAAAGGCGACATAACCATGGTGACAAAACTGAGAAGAGATGTATATATGCATGAATTTATGCATACATGAGTGATGTTTGAGTACACTCTGTTCTGAGACATCATAGTGATGGAAACGTGAACACATAAGGGATGAATGGCATCCCTTCATATGGATGAATATATGTGGATATATGGATGAATGGCATCATGTAAATGAAAGGCATTGGATTTCCAGAGGCATTGTCTTCCAGAAACACATATATTGTGCCAACTGGATTCTTCATATGCCTGGGCCTATGCCTCAGTTTCAGATTCATCTATCTTTAATTATCATATGATCTCTCTGATATGAGGAATTTGAGAGGCATGGCGGGGGAGTCGTGGGGGGAAGGGAGGGAAAAGTGGAACAAGATGGGACCGGGGAGGGAGACAAACCATAAGAGACTCCTAATCTCAGGAAATAAACTGAGGATTGCTGGAGGGGACTAGGATGGGAGGGAGGGGTGACTGGGATATGGACATTGGGGAGGGTATGTGCTATGGTGAGTGCTGTGAATGGTGTAAGACTGATGATTCACACACCTGTTCCCCTGAAACAAATACATTATATGTTAATAAAATTAAATAAATAAAAATAATAAAAATAAAACAAATTCATCTATCTCTCATAATACTAAGTGGGTTCATAATATCATGAGCACCTGTGCTATTATCACAGTGGTATTATAATAATTTTCTGTTTTATAGATTAGGACATTGAGCATAAATAGATTAAACATCTAGACCACAGAATAAAGTAACCAACCCCAAATCAATTTTTTTCCTGACTTTGAAGTCTCTTCCCTCTATACCATATCAATTATTGGCTCATGTCTCACCCATATTGATATTGACAATGCTAACATAATGTCTAATACAAACATGTTGAATCTAATTTATAAGCTGGTATACCACTGAATGTGAAGAACATTTGTGTTCTCAAGAACAAATACTTATTTTCTATTTCTCACTGAATAATGGCTAATTTAATTGATTGATCAACATTCTGTGGTGAATGGCTCACATTTTAGCCAAAGCTCAGCCAGGCTTCTATAATATTCTCACGAATGTTCCGTGGTTCATATGTGATTCACTTTTACTTAGTCTACTTTCCAGAAAAATAATCTAAAGTCATTTTTAAATCAAATTAAAAACCCTTGCATTTATTATACTTTGATGGCTGCTAAATTACAGTGTCAGCATACAGATGTGAAAGTGAACTATATTTAGAGAAATGGCACCACTCTGAAATAAATGAATTCAGGTGAATAATTACTTTCTATCTATAAGCCTGGGAATTTCTAATATATCTTCCGTCTGTTCTAACATTGCAGAAAGGAGAGTTAGTTCTTTGTGGATTGTTAATTATAACCCTTAATAACTGATTTCAAACTCTCAGTAGAGTATACATTTCTTCATTATAAACTGCACTCTGGAACCATGACATTTTTAAGGAAATACAGTCTAAGATTTGTTTGTAAAAGGCATTCTACATGGATTTAAATTTATAATTAATTTTTTTTCTAAAATTCTGTAGTTAGGCCCATAGAGTCCACAATCCCTATATAGGCACCTAAGTCATTAATGGGAACATCAGTGGCGCTGACTTCAAAATCCTTTATATTCCCATTTAGTTAACACTTGTAGCAGTTCTGCACATAATTCTTCATCAAGTTCATTATGGAGAGCTGTACTTCCAGACATGAGGTATTACAGAACATGACACCAAAAATTCCTTTGAAATGTCAGAGAAGCCTTGGGTAGTTTGAAGAGAATGTCCAGGGAGGTGGGAACTAGCATCGAACCTAGTAGGTGCGTGGTGGCAAATCTTCCTCCTAGTGATGAACAAACACTAACTTCTGCCTTTGCGCAAGCTTTCAAGATTCTCTCTGTCAGAGTATAGCCCAGTAGTATTGGGGAAGCACAGATTCCCTGGCTTCTGTTTCCAAATAACACAGCTTAGGGCTGATCTAGCTTTGTACTACTCCTTGAGGACAATGCTAATTTTTGAACAAGATCAAAGGCCCAATTCTAGATTTTTTCTAGGACATTTTCTGGATAACATTTATTAAGTAATTGCTGTTGTATCAGACACAGTGCTAAGTATTTTAATTGCATTATTTTGAGTTATGCCCTCAACAGTTAAATGAGGAAAGTACTATGAGTATTCTCTTTTGCAGAAGGCAAAAAATATTAAGACTTAAGGAGGCTTTGTAAATTGATCCAGGACATAAAATGTGAAGGCTGTGCTCAACACTATACTGTCTCCTAGAAGGGAGCTGATTTCTTTTTGACAGATTTATATCCCTTATTCACTGTTATATTTCTCCTGAATTAAATCATACATGTCATTATAAAAGTTGTAATTTCAACACTCAGTGATTTTAATTTGTTTTAAATATAAAATGTTCAGAACTAGTGAACGAAGTCATCTAGATTTGTGACTATAAAACCTTTGAACATATAGAGTATTCATCTTACCATTGCAGCAGTTATGTAGGTCGAAATGGAAGTACAAAAAATGTGTAGTACTTCGTTATAAGTAAAGAAATATTATCTTTGTGGTACCAGTTTACCTAAAATGCAGCTGATAAGCTATTTAAGTATAAAATGTGTCTTAGCTGATAAAATGTCCATAAAACCAGAAAGGAATGAATGCCATGTAAGAGCCAGGTTAATTAGGAACTGATCCCAGGAGTACCATCTGGCATATAGTGGAATTAGTGATTTTAACACTTACACATTGATGCAAAGCCAAGGGGCCATGAAGATAGAGTGTTTTATTCTGATAATTAAAGAATTGGAGTGTTCCAAGATGCTAAGAAGTTTATGAGGTCAGGCTCACTTTTATGTTTGAATCATCTCCAAAATACCATTTACTAGTAATGTGCAGCTCATTTGGAAGATGTTGAAGATTTTGCAATTGTGCAATACCTCATGGTTCCTAAATTTTAGCATTTGACAGGTATTTTATTTTGTGCTAGAAACATAATCCTTACATCCAGCTAAATATGTGTCCATAAAATAACAGTTGTGAGACTTGAGTGATTTTTAAGTATTTGAAAGTGTTTTCTAAATATTAACGTATTTTATTATGTTCATTTTTACTTGACAATTTAAGAGTATAAATAAAGTATAAGGTATATGAAGACATATGCATAACATATATATGTATTTCACATGCTTTTTTAGTATATGGTTAAATACTATAAATAATCTAATTTTTAAAAAATATAGAACATATATATAGTATAAATATATTCCTATATGTTATTTGTAACTATTATGTAAAGGGAGTGTCTATGAACACTTCTTCCTCTCCCTTCTTTATCCAAGTGTTATTTACTCTTTTTCCCTAGACCCCTTCTTCCTTACAAATTTTATTAGTATATAGTCAGCTTTTACTTACATCTCATTAGAACATTATTCCAAACCTTATTATTATTTTTCTCGAGTTCTTGTCTCAATTCTTATCACCTCATTCACAGCAGGAAGCCTTGTACTTCCTTGGAAAACATGAAAGATATAAGGATGTTTATGATATATCATGGGATATCTTACCAAATGACTAAAATATTTTCAATAAATTTGTACATATTTCATTCCATCTATAGTGTAATCATCATCAAACTGCGTTAGAGCCTTTAAAAAACATATATATCTTTTAAAAACTCAGGAAATAGTAATTAGTCATAATTACAATCTAGATTGTTATATCAGTTATACTAAACAGTGGAGGAAACCCAGAAATTGTTCATAGTCACTAGGAAAGCAATTCTTACTGAAAAGGAGAAAAAAAAAAAAGGAATGAGTCATAACCTGAAGTCATTCCCCAAGCTTGGCCAGAGCTACACTGTAGTCCCCAAGATGTAAGGATATTGGATAGCACTGGACACGAGGGATAAAGTATCCAAATATCATAACTATGATAATTAAGATTTTTCTGAAAACTTAAGCAAACCAGTAAGTTACTTATTCTCATATGGATGACTCCAAGTGAGGAAAAAAGGGAAGTGAAAGAAAAAGGTGAGTTTATCACTGTGGGAGAAACACTCAAGGGGTTAATCTCACACCAAAAATGAAATTTAGCTTGAAATGATCTAAAGATTTAAATATAAGGCTAAAATCATAGTCTACTAGAAGTAAACAGGGAAAAAGCTTCTTGACATTGGCCTGGAAAGGTTGAAACTGAAAAGTACAGGCAACAAAACAAAAATAGATGGATGGGAGGGCATTCACCTCAAAGGCTTCTGAACATCAAAGAAAACAACCAGCAGAGTGAAAGGTAACCCATGGAATGGGAGAAAATGTTTGCATATTATATGTCTTATAAAGGGTTAATATCCAAAATATATAAGGAACTTAACACAATTCAATAGCTAAAAACTAGTAACCCATTTTGAAAAATGGACAAAGAACCTGAATAGACACTTCTCAAACGAAGATATACAAATAGCCATCTGGTATATGAAAAGGTGTTCAGCATCACTGATTGTCAGGGAAATGCAGATCGAAACTATAATGAGCTATCATTTCACACTTGTTAAAATGGTTATTATCAAAATGTTCAAAGGTAAGTGTTGATGAGGATGTTGTACACTGTTGCTGAGAATGTAAATTGGTTATGGAATTACAGAGATTATGGAAAACAATAAGGAGATTCTGTTAAAAATTTTAAATAGCGTTACCGTAAGACCCTGCCATCCTGCTCTGGGTATACATCCAAAGGCAATGAAATTAGTATCTGGAAGAGATGTATGCATCCCCATGTTCATTACAGCATTATTCACAATAGCCAAAACAGGGATATAACCTAAGTATCCACTGACAGATGAATGGGTTAAGGAAAAAAAAAATACACACACACACACACACA
>RCUC01098700.1:0-12210 GCA_003697995.1 Taxidea taxus jeffersonii | reverse complement strand
TGAGCCAAAGGCAGAGGCTTAACCCACTGAGCCACCCAGGCGCCCCTCCCTATTTTTTTTCTTAAGATTTTATTTATTTATTTGACAGACACAGATCACAAGTAGGCAGAGAGGCAGGCAGAGAGAGGGGGAAGCAGGCGCCCCGCTGAGCAGAGAGCCCGATGCGGGACTCGATCAGAAGACCCCGAGATCATGACCCGAGCTGAAGGCAGAGGCTTTAACCCACTGAGCCACCCAGGCACCCCGCACCTCCCTATTCCCTAAGACACAGCAATATTGAAATTAGGCCAATTAAGCACCTTGATGGCCTCTAAGTGTTCAAGTGAGAGGAAGAGTCGGCACGTCCCTCACTGCAGAACTGACTGAGCTTAATGAGGAAGGCATGTTGGAAGCTGAGAACACGCAGAAAGGTAGCCCCTTAAACCAGCAAGCCAAGTTGGGAAGGCAAAGGAAAAGCCTCGAAGGAAACTGAAGGTGCCACTCCAGAGAACACAGGAATAAGAAAGCAAAATGGCGTTATTGCCCATGTGGAGAAAGTTGAGCGGTCTACATAGAGGACCAAAGCAGCCACAACACTCCCTTAAGCCAAAGCCTCATCCAGAGCGAGGCCCCCACTCTCTTCGGTTCTGAAGGAGGAAAGGAGTCACTCTGTTACGTAAAAGTACAAGGTGCTGATCTAGAAGCTGCAGCAAGTTATCCAGAAGCTCGAGCTAAGATCATTAAGGAAGGCGGCCACACTAAACACACTTCCAGTGTAGACAAAGCAGCCTTCTATTATTGGAAGATGCCATCTAGGACTTTCATAGCTAGGGAGGAAAGGTTAAGGCCTGGCTTCAAAGATCAGGCTGCATCTCTCTTGTTAAGGGCCAGTGCAGCTGGAGACTTGAAGTGAAAGCCAGGGCTCACTTGCCATCCTGGAAAATCCTGGGGCCCTTAAAAATTAGGGGCACCTGGGGCACCTGGGTAGCTCAGTCACTTAATCGTCTGCCTCCGGCTCAGGTCATGATCCCAGCATCCTGGGATGGAGCCCCACATCGGGCTCCCTGCTCAGTGGGAAGCCTGCTTCTCCCTCTCCCTCTGCTGCTCTCTCTGCCTCTCAAATAAATAAATAAAATCTTAAAAAAAAAAAAAAAGAATTAGGCTACACCTATCTGGTCTGCTGTGTAAACGGAACAACAAAGCCTGGATGACAGCACATTGGTTTACAACATGGTTTACTGGATATTTTAAACCCACCGTTGAGATCGACTTCTCAAAAAAAAAAAAAAAGGATTGCGTTCACAATATGACTGTTGACTGACACTGTGCCCGGCTGCTGGCGAGCTCTGATGGAGATGGACGTGACTATCACGTCTTATTATTTAAGAAGCACATTTCATAAAGCCATAGCTGCCGTAGACCGTGACTCCTCTGATGGGTCTGGCCAAAAGAAATTGAGAACCTTCTGGAAAGGACTCACTGTGCTTGGTGCTGTTCTGGACATTCTGACTCTTGGGAAGAGGTCGCCATGTCAACGGGAGCAGGAGTTTGGAGGAAGCCGATCCCCACCCTCATGGATGACTTGGGCAGGGCGCTCCAGACTTCCAGGGAGGAAGTACCTGCCCGTGCGGTGGGAACAGCGAGGAGCGGAATTAGACTCGGAGCCTGAAGATGGGACAGTCACGTTGCAATGGCACAATCACACTGGAACAGTACAACTCGCTGAAAGCTCAGATGGTGGTCAGTGTTTTGTTTTGTTTTTAGCAATAAAGCGTTTTTAAATTAAGGCACGTACACTTTTTTAGACGTAATGCTATTGCACACTTAGCAGGGCTATGGTGTCCTGTAAACATGGCTTTTATGGGCACCAGGAAACCACAGAATTCGTTTGGCTCGCTTTGTTGGGATGTTCACTTTACTGCAAGGGTCTGGAACCGAACCCGCGGAATCTCTGAGGTGTGCCTGTGTGTCAGCGGCTGTAACGTTTCATAGAGAAGGCAATTTGGGACCGGCTCAGTGCGCTATTCCTCTAGGCGGGGAGGGGATAATGAAATACAGGGTGGCCACGCTGGTGGAGAGCACGACTCAGATACTCATTGGCTGTGTGACCTTGAGCAAGTTGTTTTTCGTCAAGACTCAGTTTTCCCATCTGTAAAAAAGGGACAACACCATGTCACTTTGCAGGTATTTTGTGAGGATTAAAAGAGATAACGGAGACAGAGGCGCTGAATATTGAGGTTTGCTGCCATCATCTTCATCATCATCTTCATCTGTATCCTCTGGCTAGTATAGTGGCTTGCACATTATTTTTAAGCTCTCCAAAAAATGTTTTGTCAGATAATCGCAGCGAAAATTCAGTGAGTACTTTACTGTGTCCAAATGCTTTTCTGACCTCCCCCCCCCTTTTTTTAAAGATTTTTATTTATTTATTTGACAGACGGAGATCACAACTAGGCAGAGAGAGAGGAAGGGAAGCAGGCTCCCTGGTGAGCAGAGAGCCCGACGTGGGGCTCGATCCCAGGACCCTGGGATCATGACCTGAGCCGAAGGCAGAGGCTTTAACCCACTGAGCCACCCAGGCGCCCCTCCTCCCCCCCTTTTTAGCATGTCCGTCCATGAGGTGCACAGTATTGTGCCAATTTTACAGGTGGGAAAACTGAGGCTCGAGGAAATGAAGTGACTGGCCCAAAGTCAAATGACTAAGAAGCACGGGATGCCAGACTCAAGCCTAGGCCAGCCAGTTCGGGGGCCCATGACAACAGAGCCAACAAGTAGAGAGAGAAAGGTATTTACAGAGGCAAGTTCCTAAAATAGAGAGTCGCTCCATTTTTCTTATTTAAAACAAGCTTCTCCCACTTCCTAACCCCAAAGAGCCACAGACAGTTTGGGGTAGTCTCTGGAATTATATCCAGCTGGCTGGCTTTGTTCTAGAATCTTCACCTCCTCAGTCTCCCTTTCTTCATCTGTGATAGGGGATCACATGCCCCCTCCCCCAGAGTCACAGTGACTGGGCATGCAGGGGCTCCAGAAAGTCCCTGTCTGCTTGTACTGCTCTGCCCAGGGGAGGTCAGCTTCTTGGGGCCACCTCATGAGCTGTGGAGGGCCCCAATTCTAAGATGCCTCAGAGATTCTGAGGGGTGGCAGGACTGGGGGGATATCTCAGGAGTGTCTAGGGGCTGTGAGCACCCTCAGCGTCTAGGGATGTCTCAGAGTTATAAGGCATGTCTCAGAAGCTGTGGGGGACATTGTGGAGCTGTCCCCAAGGATTGTGGGTTCATCTTGATTTTGGAAGGTAGCCTAGGGTTATAGGACTGTCTTAGGAACTGTGGAGGAATCTAATTGTGCCCCTGGGGTCTGTAGGGAACCAAGGATTTGGGGGGCAGCTACATGTTTATGGGAACACCCCTTGGGTCTAAAGACACCCCCGAGGTATTTTGGTGTCTCTGAACTTGTGGGGCCATCTCAGGGATGCTGTGGAGCCACTCGGGGATTGGGGGACGTCTGAGAGACTGTGGAAGAATTCATCCTAGAATTCGGGGGGCCTTCGTGCGGTCTGTGGGAATACTCACAGAATACTCATAGAATACTCAGAAATTCTAGGGGTGCTCTGGGAGTCTCTGCCTGACCGGTGGGGGTACTTTAGGAGATTTGGGGGACATCTGAGGAAACTTGGTGATGATCCTGGGATCTGATGGAGTTTCATTTGCAGGTGCATTCTGAGTCTTGGGGTGCCCCTGGGTTTTGTGGGGATATATCAGTAATAACGAGGACACTAGTGGGGACATTTGGGAAGCTTAGGGGTTGTCCCAGAGTCTACGGGGCCCCTCAGAGCACCTCTGGCTTTTGGGGGGAACTCTGGGATTTGGGGAGGCACCTCTGGGTTTTGTTGGGACACCTCAGGGATAGCTAGGACACTCCCTGGAATTGTGGGGACATCTGAGGGACTTTGGGGACGCCATTGGGGTTTGTGAGAGCACCCCAGGGATCTGGGGGGCACCCCAGATGTTTGTAGAGACGCTTCCGGTGATTGTAAGGACCTCAAGGGGACTGCGGGTGCCCCTGCGGTCTGAGGGGTGCCCCGCCACAGCGCCACAGCCGTGTGGGCGCCCGGGTCCCGCTCCGCCCCAGGGGCGGCCCCAGAGCGAAGCCGGAAGGGCCGAGGCGGCCGGGCGGGGTGGGGCCCGTGGGCCCCAGGGCTGGGCGGCCGGCCTGCGTGGGCTGCGCGGGGCTGGCGGGCGGCGCTGCTCCCCAGCGCCCGCCGAGGGGGGGCCGCCCCGCGCCCCTTGTGGTTATGGCGCGGCCGCGAGGTCTGGGCCGCATCGCCGAACTGCAGCTGGCGGCCTTCCCGGCGGTGGCGGCTGCCGAGGACGAGGCGTTCCTGCCTGAACCACCGGCCCCGCGCGCACCCCGCCGCCCACGTTCGCCGCCCTCCTCGCCGGTCTTCTTCGCCATACCGTCCCCAACTTTCCGCAGGCGTCTTCGGCTTCTCCGCAGTTTCCAGGACTTTGGCCGCCAGGCGTGGGTGGGGTAAGTGCGCGCCAGCGGTGGTGGGTTCGAATCTCCCCTGACCGCCTGGCGCTGGCCTGGTCTGGGGTTCCTAGCTGGCTCTCCCCAGCGTAACTTCCCCTCTTCCGTCACAGGGCAGCGATAAAAATCATCCCTGCCCTCCAGCGTTGCTGTGGAGACATCTGATAGGGCATGCAGTAGGCACTCAATAAACGTTAAGTTCCTCCCACTTCCTGTGCAGACCTGAGGCTGCTGTCAGGCTTTGGAGAATTGAGGCCCATCTGCCCTCCTGCGTGATCTGAGGGCGTGTGTTCAGTTCTGCTAGCCTCAGTCTAACGGCCTGTGAAATGGGGCCAGCGCTGCCATCTGCGGGTTGCCTTGCCAGGAGGCACAGTGATGTTACCGGGTGCATCGCGCACGGAGGGCAAATGGACTTTCTCTTCCTGGCCAGACCCGGGGTGGGACATGGGGGCTGGAAGCTTGCGGGTGAGGAGCCTGGAGACCACATCCGGTCTGGCTTCCCAGTGTCCCTTATCTTGGAAACGGAGGTTGACAGCCCCGAGGTGGGAGCGGGCTGGCTCTGGGGGCTTCTCCAGAACCAGGAAAGGGTCCTCTACCTGCTCCCTTAACCCCTACTCTCCGCACGCGCTTGTTTGGAACCTGACTCCAAACAACCTGAGACATACTGGGAGAGGACAGACTGCGGAGACAGGCTCAGCGTCCGGACCCGGGGAAGAGATCCGGGAGGGGAGAGAAGCGGAGGAGAGGTCGGGAGCCCCGCGTGGAGTAGGGGACGGGGTATGTTTGTGGGAAATCAGTGCCTTTCCCGAGTTTCTCTGTGTGTCTCTGTGTCCACTTCTGCCTTTCCTGTCCCTGCCCCACCCCCTTCCCCGCATCCGTTGTCCCCCTCCTGGGGGTTTTTGTCACCGGACCCGCACTCCACGGGCGCACTCCGCGGGCGCGGGCGAGTCTCTTTCCCCCGGGGGTGCGGGCGCTCAGAGACGGCTCGGCGGGCCCAGCGCGACGTCAGAGGGGGGAGGCGGGGCCAGAGGCAAGGCGTGGCGGAGGGGGCTGTGGGCCTGGGGCCAGAGCCGGGGAAGCGGGAGCCTGGGCACCCCTGCCCCCGCAGGCCCGGAGGGAGGGGGCCAGGCGGGAAATGTGCCCTGAGTTCCGCCGTAGGAGGCCCATGCGGAGCCCTCCCTGGCGCTGGGGACACGGAGACGCCCGAATGCCCGCGGCCGTCCCTGGGGGGGTCACCGAGAGGGCGGGTGTGGAGGCGGCGCCAGCGGTGGCCACAGACACCTCGGGCCTTCGCCTTCGAGCACGGCTCGCCACACCACCCTGCCGCTGTCCCCATGCTCCCCCTGACAGCGCTTGGCACCCATGCGCTCGGGCACAGCACCCCGGGCAAGGCCCCGGCCCCCTGACCTGACATTGCCCCCTGCGCGCCTTGAGTCCCTGGTCCACTTCTCCTTCAGCGACGAGGACACCCGTTGGCACCCTCCAGGCAGATCTGTCAGGTGGGTGGCAGGTGGCCAATTTCCTCCTTTACCATCAAGGGCTCTGGCTGGGGGGAAAGGGTACCCAGTCTTCCTTGGGGAGTCCCCAGGGTGGCTTCTAGAGTCTGCCTGGAGCCCCACCCCCTTCCCTGGCCCTAAAATTCTTGGTGTTGCTAAGGGCTGCCTGCAGGTGAGAGCCCTCCAACCGAATGTTGGGTCCTGCCCCCTTCCTATTTAAGATGGGATCCCTTCACCCTCGTTGTGCCCCTAAACCTAGGTTTCTGGCACTCATCCTGGCAGCAAATATGGGTGTCCAGCGTCACCTGGGCTCCACTCCCAGGCCACCGGCCCAGAGCCAGGTCCCTTTGGCCCTGCTCTGCTCAGTGCCTCCAGGCTTCCCCACCCCCTTCTTACTGGGGCTGCCAGGCTGAAAACCAAGCTGGGGCAGAGGAGGGAGGGAGGCTCTTGCTGGAACTCCTGGAGGTTATTTAGAATCAGCTGGACAGTGCTGGAGGGGAGAAGTTCTCAGAGGTCTCTGGGTACTCCAGCCTTGATCTTGCTTCCCTCCACCAACCCCTTCCGACACCTGGACACACAGAGACACAGACATGGGCACATGCACACACACTCTCCATCCATAGCTACACTGGACACCAGCACACAGGGTATTCGGGGTCACCTGGTGCTTACTGTGTAAGGCACGGGTCCCTTAGCTTGTGGGAACCCGAAGAGCCTCTTAAGGTTGACTCCTGGGTGCCGGGATGCGCACACTACAGAAACGCGGGTCTCCCACGGTGCGGTACACCGCCCTGCCCGCGGGAACACACTCACCACGGCACACCCCCGCGCGCCTGACTCCCGGCGGCGCACAGCCACACGCAGGAACGCACCTCATCCGCAGGCAGCACTCGGGCACGGTCATGGCACAGGTGTGGCACCCAGGTGCACTCTTCCAAGGTCACCCAGGCTCACAGATGTAGATACAGACACACAGGTTCATGCAGGTGCCCATGAACACCCAGACCCCACTGACACGCTTGGGCGTTCCAATCCACATGGAGACCCCTGTACACCCAGGCACCCCCAAGCACACGTCTGCTGTGACACACACACACACAGACCCCCTGTGCACACCCAGCCCTTACAAACAGCCGTGTCACCTGGCACCATGTGCCTGCCTGGCAGACACACCAGCGCCCGCCCTCAACCTCTGTGTGACCTTCACGAGGCAAATGCCAGGCCTTTCCATAAAGGCTGCCTGGCACCTCCAGCAAGGGAGTCGGGTGGAGTGGGGCAGGGAGCCCTGGGAGATGCAGGCCTGCCTGGAGGAAAGACAGACACCCAGTGATTCGGTGCACAGGTTTGCAGCCCGGCTGCCCAGGCTGAAATCCTTCCTTTCTGGCTAACCAGGTTGTTTGTCCTGTCTGTACCTCAGTTTATATCTCTTGAAAATGGGCCATTAGGGGACGCCTGGGTGGCTCAGTCAGTTAAGTGGCTGCCTTCGGCTCAGGTCAGGATCCCAGGGTTATGGGATTGAGTCCTGCATCAGGCTCCTTGCTCAGCGGGGACCCTGCTTCTCTCTCTCTCTCTCTCTCTCTCTCTCTCTGACAAATAAATAAAATCTTAAAAAAAAAAAAGGAAAGAAAGAAAAGAAAATGGGCCATTAGTATGTGTCCAGACACAGCACAGTGTTTGAGGCATTTAACAGCAGTTGACGGCTTTCGTGGTTATTAGGATTTTTACCAACTGGAACGTGTCTCCTTTCTCTTCTGCTCCCCTCCCGGCTTGTTTGTTGCCCATTGGCCCCTTGGAGCAGAACTCCCTGGAGCCCTGATCTGCTCCTGGGCTGCACGGTCCTCCAAGGGCCCAGTTCAATGCTTGGGGAGCCCACGTGGGCAGGCCGAGGGGCCCCAGGGGTGGGGTGGGGGACAGGGAGGCAGGTGGCAGCTTCCCCCGAGGGTGCCACCAGTGGTCAGCCTCTCTGAAGGGGAATCTTGTGTAGGTTTTTTCCTTTCTGGTGGAGTGTCTGGGCATGTGGCTATGAGGTCAAGGCCTGCTGGCTGCCCTTGACTCCACTTTATGGCCTTGGGTCCCTTTGGGACATTAATGGAGCAGCCTCCGGCCTGACTTCATTCCACCCTGAGCAGCAGCAGGCCAGGGAAGGTGATAACTCCACATAGCCCCAGGGTGCAATTCTGGAGGGCAGCTGAAACCCTTCCTACCCCTACCCCACACTCAACCTGCAGTTCCAAAAGCCCAGTCCAAAGCCCAGGAGACAGCAGCTCCTGGAAGCACAAACAGTGGGGCCCCAGGGAGCCTCTTCCCATCCTGGCCTCTGGGCTCCTGATTACGTGAGCGGAGTTCCCTGGGGCTGCAGGATCAGCCAGCGTGCTGGTTGGGTGCCCTCTGGGACTTGGCTTTCACCTTCCCTTACCTGGCTTCAATGATCTGGGCAAGGGTGAGGTCCTGAGTATGCAGGCAAGCTCCTCTCCCCACCCCAGGGGCACTCAGCAGCGCCAGAACATCCAGGCTGTGCCCTGGGAAGTAGGACATAGTTTTCAGGCATCGAGGCCACCACCCCCTTGCCACTCTTCTATGCCTCACTCTCCTTGTGGAGCTGGGATGTTAACACAGCTCACAGAGTTGGCGGGAGACATAACCAGGCTCATGTGCATAAAGCACTAGGAGTGTGCCAGGCACATGGCAAAGATTCAGTAAGTAGCTTGTTGTTATTGCTTTATACCTACAAGGATCTCACCTGGCCCCAGTATAGCAGATGCTCAATAAATGGGCTTTATCATCTAAGGCCCAAGGTCATGATCTAAGAACATTCTACCTTAAGAGTTCCTTTCCTTTCCTTTCCTTCCTTCCCTCCCTCCCTCTTTCTTTCTCTCTCTCTCTTTCTCTTTTTCTTTCTCTCTCTCTCCCTCCCTCCCTCCCTCCTTTCTTTCTTTCTTACTTTTCTTTCTTTCTTGTAGGCTGCACACTCAGCATAGAGCCCAACTTGGGGCTCGAACTCACAGCCCTGAGATGAAGACCTGAGCTGATACTGAGTCAGATGCTTAATTGACTGAGCTACCCAGGCGCCCCTTTTGCAAGTTTTTGGGTTTTTTTTTTTCTTTTAAAAATTAACGTCTAGTAAAATTCACCCTTTTTAGTATACACCGTATGAGGGGTTTTTATTGTGGAAAGTATACATGACATCCGATTATCCATCTTAATCCCTCACGGAGTGTACAATTCAGAGTCATTAAGTACGCGCACATTGCTTCACAACTGTACCACCGTCTGTCTCCAGAACTTTCTCATCTTCCCAAATGGCAACTCTGTCCCCATGAAGCACTAACTCCCCACCTTTTGCCAACCCTTGGCTCCCACCATTCTACTTTGTGTCTAGGAATATGACTGCTGTAGGGACCCCTTAAAAGGGGAATTTTACAATATTTCCTTTTGTGTCGGGCTTATTTCATTTAGCGTAATGCTTTCAAGTTTATCCATGTGGTGTCATGTGTCAGAATTTCACTTTCTTTTTAAGACTGAATACGATTCCGGGGCGCCTGGGTGGCTCAGTGGGTTAAAGGCTCTGCCTTCGGCTCAGGTCTTGATCTCAGGGTCCTGGGATCAAGCCCCGCATCGGGCTCTCTGCTCAGCAGGGAGCCTGCTTTTCCCCTCTCCCTCTGTCTCCCCCTCTGCCTACTTGTGCTCTCTCTCTGTCAAATAAATAAATAAAATCTTTAAAAAAGAAAAAGATTATATATATTCTTATTTTGAGAGAGAGCACGAGCGAGGTTAGGGGCAGAGGGAGAGGGAGAAGCAGGCCCCCTGTGGAGCAGGGAGCCAGATGTGGGGGGCTCGATCCCAGGACCCTGGGAACATGACCTGAGCCGAAGGCAGACGCTTAAGTGACTGAGCCACCAAGAGCCCCTCCCAAAGATTTTATTTTTAAGTAATCGCTACACCCAATGTGGGGCTCGAACTTATAACCCTGAGATCAAGAGTCGCAGGCTCTACTGACTCAGCCAGCCCAGAGACCCTATTTTTTATAGTAGCCATTCTAATGAGTGTGCGGTGCTCTCTCATTATACCTTTGATTAGCATTTCCCGAATGATTAATGGTGTCGGGCATCGTCTCATGTGCTTATTGTCCATCGGTATGCACACATATCTCATTTGTTGTGCTTCCGTTTACTGGACTTCACAAATATTGTGGTTTTCGCACATTGAAGGTTTGTGGCAAGCCTGCGTCAAGCAAGTCTATCAGTGCCATTTCCCCAACAGCATTTGCTCGTTTCGTGTCTCCATGTCACATTTTGGTAATTCTTGCAATATTTCAGACTTTTTCATTCTCGCTGTATTTATTAGGGCAAACTGTGACCAGTGATTAAAACTCACTGAGAGCTCAGATCATGGTTAGCATTTTTTAGCAGTCAAGTAGCTTTCTTTCTCTTTTTTTTTTAAGATCTTATTTATTTATTTGACACAGAGAGTTCACGAGTAGGCAGAGAGGCAGGCAGAGAGAGAAGGGGGGAAGCAGCCTTCCTGCTGAGCAGAGAGCCCGATTGGGGGCTTGATCCCAGGACCCTGAGATCATGACCTGAGCCGAAGGCAGAGGCTTAACTCACTGAGCCACCCAGGCGCCCCAGCAGTCAAGTATTTTTCAGTTAAGGTTGTGAACTTCTATGCTCGCTTCGGCAGCACATATACTAAGGTTCTGAACTTCCTAGACCTAATGCTACTGCACACTTAATAGACCACAGTGTAATATAAACATAACTTTTTTTTTTTTAAGATTTTTATTTATTTTTTTGTCAGATAAAGAGAGAGCGCAGGAGCGAGCACAGGCAGACAGAGAGGCAGGCAGAGGCAGAGGGAGAAGCAGGCTCCCTGCTGAGCAAGGAGCCTGATGTGGGACTCGATCCCAGGACGCTGGGATCATGACCTGAGCTGAAGGCAGCCGCTTAACCAGCTGAGCCACCCAGGCGTCCCAAACATAACTTTTATATGTCCAGGAAATAGACAAATTTGCCATGCTTTATTGCACTGTTCTGGAACCAAGCCTACAGTATCTCCAAGGCATGCCCATATCTTCTCTGGAGAAATGTTTAAGTCCTTTGCCCACTTTTTAACTGGGTTATTTGTTTTTTTGTTGTTAAGTTTTAGCTCTTTATATATTCTAGGTATCAATCCCTTATCAGATATGTGGTTTGCAGAGATTTTCTCCCCTTCTATGGATTGCCCTTTCACTCTCTGGATAGTGCCCTTTGGTGCCAAAAACCTGATAATTCTGATGAGATGCAATTTCTTTTTTTTGTCTTCTTTTTTTTTTTCCCTGTAAGATTTTATTTATTTATTTGACAGAGAGAGAGAGCACAAGCAAAGGGAGCAGGAGAGGGAGAGGCAGGCTCCCACTGAGCAGGAAGCCCGATGCAGGACTTGATCCCAAGACCCTGGGATCATGACCTGAGCCACAGGCAGACAGTTAACTGACTGAGCCACCTGGGCACCCCTGTTTTTGTTGCCTGTGCTTTTGGTGTCATATCCAAGGAATCACTGCCAAGCCCAAAGTCATGAAGTTCCTAGGAGTTTTATAGCTTTTAGTTCTTCCATTTAGGTCTTTGATCCATTTTGAGTTAATTTTGTATATGGTGTGAGGTAAGGATCCAACTTTGTCCTTTTCCTTGTGAATAAGCAGCTTTCTCAGCACCATTTGTTCAAAGACTCACTGTCCTTTTCCCATTGAATGGTCTTGGTGTCCATACTGAAAATCATTTGACAATATATGTGAGGGTTTATTTCTGGGTTCACTCAACTCTATTGGTCTATAAGTCTGTCTTTATGCAAGTACCACACTGTTTTGATTACCGTAGCTTTGTAGGTTTTAAAATCGGGAATCCAACTTTGTTCTTTTTCAAGATTCTTTTTTTCTTTTAAAGATTTTATTTTATTTATTTGAGA
This sequence comes from Taxidea taxus jeffersonii, assembly GCA_003697995.1. Taxonomy (NCBI): domain Eukaryota; kingdom Metazoa; phylum Chordata; class Mammalia; order Carnivora; family Mustelidae; genus Taxidea; species Taxidea taxus. Next base: position 271 of record RCUC01098700.1, on the reverse strand, counting down.
GAAAGGGAGAGATAACACAAGCAGGGGAGAGAGGGAGAAGCAGCCTCCCCGCCAAGCAGGGAGCCCCATGTGGGGCTTAATCCCAGGAACCTGGGATCACAACCTGAGCCGAAGGCAGATTCTTAACCAACTGAGCCCACCCAGGTGCCCCATCTTCTCATCCTTTTTTTTTTTAGACAAGTCTTCTTTTTTTTTTTTTAAGATTTTATTTATTTATTTGACAGAGAGAGAGAGAGCGATCACAAGTAGGCAGAGAGGGAGGAGAAGCAGG